>PVIW01006802.1:0-81656 GCA_004026585.1 Noctilio leporinus | reverse complement strand
TTGGTTGCAGGCCTTTGTTTACCATGACTTGAAATACTTTTTGCCATTCCCTTCTGGCTTGAATTGTTTCTGTTGAATAATCATTTGATAGCCTTATTGAAGCCCCTTTGTATGTTATTTGTCTTTTCTCTCTTGATGCTTTTAGGATTCTCTCTTTGTCTTTGAAATTAGCCATTTTAATAATAATGTGCCTTGGTGTCGGTCTGTTTGGGTTGATCCTCATTGGGACCCTCTGTGCTTCCCGAACTTGATTAATGTTTTTGCTCATCATGTTAGGGAAATTTTCTATCATGACTTTTTTGAACAGGTTTTCCATTCCTTGTTTCTCTTCTCCTTCTGGTATCCCTATGATACGGATGTTGTTATGTTTCATGTTGTCCTGCAGCTCTCTTAACCCCTCTTCAGTCTTATTCAGCCTTTTTTTATTCTCTTGTACTGTCTTGGAGTATTTGTCTACATTATCCTCCGACTCGCTGATCCGGTCGTCTGCTTCCTCTAGCCTACTGTTGATTCCTTCTACTGTATTCTTCAATTCAAAAATTGTATTCTTCATTTCCTCCTGGCACTTATTGATAGTTTCCATGTCCTTTTTCATGCTGTTGTAGTTCTCAGTAAGTTCCTTGTAACTTCCCTGGAGTTCTTTGTAATTTCCCTGGAGTTCTTTGTAATTCCCCTGGAGTTCTTTGAAATTTCCCTGGAGTTCTTTGTAATTTCCCTGGAGTTCTTTGTAGTTCTCCTGGAGTTGTTTACAGTTTTCTTTGATGTGGCTGAGATCACTGAGCTTCTCTATCATCATTCTTTTGAATTCCTGATCTGATATTCCAGGTGCCTCTGTTTCATTTTGTGTTCTTTCTGGGGATTCTTCCTTTCCTTTTGGTGATGGACTGATTCTTTTTTTCCCCATTTTGGGTGTCTGTTCTTGCTTGCTCTTTATTTATTTATTTATTTATTTTTGTTCTTTCCTTTGAATTAACCTGCTTTGCTTCCTTGCCTTAGTTGAGCACCCTTCTGTGATAGGAGATTTGTGAAGTTCAGTGTTGCCGTCTCCCAGATTTTCTCCACTTGCTGTTCTTGGTGTGTCCTTTATTTGGGCTGTCTGGTTGTATTCTGGGCCTGTGGGCTTTTAGCAGAAACAAAAACAAAAACAAAAAAAACCAAAAACAAAAAACGAAACCATACCAAACCAAACCAAAAAAAATGCAAAAGGAAAAAATAAATAAAAACGATAATAATAATAATAAGAAAGGGTTTAGATGGCTGTTCACCCTTAATAATCCCTGACTGGTTCAGATGGAGCCTGGACCTGAGGGCTTTTAGCAGAGGGAAAAAAAAAGAAAGAAAAAAAGGGAGAAGGTCACAAGAGAAAGAGAAATAAATATTAACAAAGAAAAGGTTTAGGTGTCTGTTCACCCTTTATGGTCTCTGTTTGGTCCAGGTGGAGCCAGGACCAGTGGGTTTTATCAGGGAGCAAAGAAAGGAGAAAGAAAGAAAGAAAGAAAAAATAAGGGGGTGGGGTGGCGGGAGAAAGTCACAAGACAAAGAGAAATCAATATTAATAAAGAAAGGTTTTAGCTATGTGTTCCCCCTTTATGATTTCTGATTGGTCCAGGTGGAGCCAGAACCTGTGGGCTTTACCAGGAAGAAAAGGAAAAGAAAAATTTAAAAAAAAAAAAAAAAAAAAAAAAGAGGAAGGAAGAAAAGAAGAAAGGGTTTAGAAAGCCTGGGGAAGGGAGGAATACTTAGATTGAGGACTGGGAATGTGTTATAGCCACAGAGTGAGTAGACTTTAATTTGAGAGTAGGGGGAGTGTCTTGGGTGTTTAGGTGGATTGATATATGGGGGGAATTAAGAATATGTGAGAAGTAACTTTTGCAAAGGATATGTTGGGGATTAATAGTTCATATTGCTCTCGGTATAATTCAGGTGCTTGAGATTGGCAGCAATCCCTTTCCTGATGCTGCCTCTTTTTCTTGGTCAGGACTTTACAGTCTATAGTCTATGTTCTAGCCGGTCTTGGCGTGTGGCAGGGCCTCTGATTGTCACAGTAGGGTTGATTCTGAGTGTCCGCCCCCAGGTAGGCTAGGCCTTCCGCAGCCTGGCTGGGTTTTAGGGCTGCCCGTATTCTGGAGCCCGCAGGGTGCCCCCTCCCACTCCTGGCGGATGTTCCTGCCCAGGATCAGCACCCAGCACCCCTGCAGGGCAGCCTGCAATGTGGCCAGTCCCTGTGACGACTGTCCCCGCCCCCGCAGTTCCGGGAGGAGGCTGGGCCTGTCAGTCAACACTGTCCGGGGTCCGCCTACACTGTCCCGCCCTTCCGGGGCGGGCACCACGCCTCCAAGCCAATCAGCTCTCTGAGAAGTCCTTAAGGCAGCCTCTGTGATGAGCCCCTCCCAGGCGTGGGCGGTGCGGCCTTTGTCTCCGGCAATGGCTGGTCAGTTGCCCCCAGTACTAGTTCTGGGCTTGCTAGATCACTGTATCACCGTTTGGAGTTTCCGCGTTTGGAGCCTGGGGGCCTGTGTGGTTGCCCAGGGCTGGGCCTCTCCCCTCGCAGGGGCTTCTAGCTGCTGTTTCCCTGGTGGCCCAGCAGCAGTGTTTTCTGCCCTCTCGCTGCCCCGGCCGGTGCACTTCCCGCTCCCCTGCTCCGGCTTCCCGCAGGACTCTTCTCCTCTGCCTCTAGCCCCGTGCGAAGCGTCCTCTCCCTGTTGCCAGGGTGAGTCTCTCACACAGTCCCTCCCCTGCAAGAGTTCAATTCTGTGTTCCCTACAGCGTTTGCCCTCGCTGCCCGCACTTCACTATTGAGACTTCCAGTCACCAGGGAGCACGGAGCTGGCCTCAGTCAAACGTGCCCCTCTGGGCAGAGCCGCCACTGCCCAGAGCCGACCTGGCCCGCTGGCCAGCCGGTCGGGAATGCCTCACCTACTGTCCTACTGGCCTCCTCTGCCTCTGGGCTGTGCTCCCCTGTGTCCAGATGCTGCCTGCTCCAATTCCTAGGGTCCTGAAGACGTCTCTCGCTCCCTGTCTTGTCCTCTAGCTGCTTTGGTACTCGAGAATACCATCAGCACTGCTCTCTACTCTGTCACCATCTTCCCGACTGGTTATAGTGGTTTTAAATATAACCCAGTGATGAGATATGCTACAACTTATTAAGCGATCACCACAATAAACCTAGTACCCATCTGACACCATACAAGTTATAGAATATTGTTGACTATATTCCCTATGCTGTACTTTATGTCCCCTTGATTATTCTGTAACTACCAATTTGTACCTCTTAATCCTTTTACCTTTTTCACCCATCATACTAACACTCCTCCCCACTGGCAACCATCAAAATGTTCTCTGAATCTACGAGTGTGTTTCTGTTCTGTTTATTCATTTAGTTTTTTAGATTCTACATATAAGTGAAAGCATATAGCATTTGTCTTCCTCTATCTGAGTTACTTCAATCAGCAAAGTACCCTCTAGATCCATCCATGTTGTTGCAGATGACAAGATCTTCATTCTTTCATGGCTGAGTCATATTCCATTGTATATATGCACCACTTCTTTATCCATTCATTTATTGCTGGACATTTCATTTGCTTCCATATCTTGGCTATTCTAACTAATGCTGCAATGAATGTATAGATGCATATGCCTTTTCAATTTAGTGTTTTGTGTTTCTTTGAATAATATCTAGAAGTGGAATTGCTGGGTCCTTCTTAGTCTCTCATTATATATATCCTTTGTTTTAAAGTCTATTTTGTCTAGTATAAGTATTGCTACCCCAGCTTTTGTTTGTTTGTTTCCATTTTCATGAAGTATCTTTCCATTCCTTTACTGCTGTCTGTGCATGTCTTTCTATCTGAAGTGTCTTGAAGACAGCATATGTAAGATCTTGTTTGTCATCCATTCAACTTGCATATATCTTTTGATTAGAGTATTTAACACATTTTCATTTAAGGTAATTATTAATAAATATGTATTTATTACCATTTTATTCATATTTTTCCATCCTTCTTTAAAAAGACTCTTTAACATTTATTATAATACTGGTTTGATGGTGATGAACTCTCTTAGCTTCTTGTTTGGGAAGCTCTTTATTTGTCCTTTTAACTTTCTTTTTTTCTTTTCTTCCTTTTTTTTTTTTTTAAAGATTTTATTTCATCATTTTTAGAAAGAGGGGAAGGGAGAGAGGCAGAGAAGGAGACATCAATGTATGGTTGTGTTTCACCTGCCTCCAGCCACAGATGTGACTGGAGACCTGGTTTGCAACCTGGTTATGTGCCCTGGCTGGGGAATCGAACCTGCGACCTTTGGGTTCGCAGGCTGGCACCTTATCCATTGTGCTACCAGCCAGGGCTTTTTTTCTTTTATTGATTATGCTATTTTAGTTTTCCTAAGTTTTCCCATTTTGTCCCCTTAACTCAGCACCCCTACTTCTTCAGGCAATACCCACATCATTGTTTATGTCCAAAGTATCCAGCCATGTAATATGAAAAAATAGACATTTATTGAAGAAGATACAAGATAAAGATACAAGAAACACTGTACATTGGACAATGACACCTCAGTCCCCTTCACACAGTTCTCCCAGCATCTCTGCCACTGTTCAAAACACTCTGCAAAATCCTTTGCTGGAATTGCCATCAGGTGCCCCATCTTACTAGGTCTATCTGGAAAAAGTCCAGCCATTGTTAATATAATGAGAATAGTTTACACAAATTTGATGTAACCTGGTAGCCTAAGGAGAGTGGACTAGAAGGCACATGTGTGAACAAAGATGACTTCACTGTTCTAGTCAGTGGGGGAGTTAAGTGAGCATGTGTACTATGTGGCTATGGCATTTGAAAGGACCAAGGAAGTAGAGCAATAAATCTGCATCAAATATTGTGTAAGCTTCAACATTTCTCTGTGGAAAATAGTTGGGTAATTCAGAAGGCTGCAAGACATCTTGTGCAGAGTTTTTGGCAAAACATCAAATTACTCAGGTGACTCAGCCTCCCTACAGCCCAGATTTGGTGCCCCTCGACTTCTAGATTTTTCTAAAACTAAAATCACCTTTGAAAGAGAAGAAATGTCAAACCATCAATGAAATTCAGGAAAATATCACAGGGCAGCTGATAGCGATTGGGAGAAACTGAAGTCCCAAGGTACTCACAGTGAAGGAGAGTGAGGCATCATTGTCCTGTGTACAATGTTTCTTGTATCTTCTTCAATAAACATCTCTATTTTTCATATTACATGGCTGGATACCTTCTGGACAGACTTTGTATATTGTGATCTGATAATGTCATCAATTATGACAGCTCACTGTGGCTCACCCAGGCTAACTCTGTAATCAGTGATGTATTTTCTAAGACCTGAGACAGGTCATGGGCTGCTTTGAATTCAGTATTCAAAGCTTGTTACATATTTAATAGTTCAGGCCTTTCCTACCCTTCTCCAAATCGTTTTTACAAACTTTCAGTCCACTGAGCCACACCAGCCAGAGTGCAAACTTTACGAATAGAACACCTCTTTAAAGAACCAAACAATTGGTATGTTTGGGTGGCCTATCAATTAAGAAGGCAGAAAAGATGTTGATTACATAGCAGGAATATGCCCAAGGAAAAGGGGGTTTTAAAGCTGACAATTTGACATTTTAAAACATTAAGTTAATGAAATACATCTCAGTTATTTGTTGTATTAAATGAGGGGGACGTTAGCTAACATTTTTCTGTGTGCCTAGCTCTACCGTAATTGAGGGGTAGTAGAAGTATAGGTAAATGTGTGTAAGTTAGGATTTGTTTGGTTATTTGTGTCACAACAACCAGAAACCAACATAAATAACATTGACTTGAAGTTTAAAAGATAGAAGTTTACTTCTAAACTGATATGGTAGCTTCATAATCATGAATCTGACTCCTTTCCTTGAGTTGACTTACCCATTTTACTTAGTACCCAGCATCATGGGTCAAGATACTCAAGTTCTAGCTATTGATTCTATATACTAATTAGTAGGAAGGTGGAAGAGCAAAGAAAAGATTCTCTTTCCTTTGAAGAACACTTTCTATGAGTTACACTCACCATTTAACATCTCACGTAGTAGACTTACTCATCTAGTCACCTCTAGATGCAAGACAGCATGGGGCATATCAGTCTTTATTCCTCATGGCCATGTTTCTAGCTAAAAATCTTATAATTAAGGAAAAAAGGGAGGAGACACATTGTAGGCAAAAAGTATTTCCTGCCTAATAGGGTCAAAATATAATTTAAAATTTTGGGTTATGAGTATATGGGATGTATCATACTATGATTTTTTAGTATTTTTGAAACATTATGTATTTTTTTTTTGTAAATCACCAGAATCAAAATTTCTAAATCCTAAGTAACAACATGAGTTCCTTGTAACCTTTGTCAAGTTACTTAATAATTTTGAGTCTCAATTTCTCCATATGATAAATGCAGATGATAATACTTGTCCTAACCAGTTAACACCATTGCAGTGACGGTCAAATGCAAAAATGCCCATGGAAGTCTTTCAGAACCCAAAATGTAGTATTACATCAGTTATGGTTAATAATATGCTTGCTGTAATTTTTGTTATTATTATCAATATGAGGGCAAAGGCTATGTCTTATTATTCACTGCTCTATTTTCAGTGATGAGTAAAATGCCTGGCACATAATAGATAGGAAATAAGTGTTTAATGAGTGAGAACAAAAATTTTTAAGAAAAAATTTGTATGTGAAATTGACATAAAAGAGGTTTGAGAAATAATCCAATATAACATAGAAGAAAACTGAGGGTTAGAGCAATTATATAACTAGTTTTAAGTGACACAGGGTGGCAGAGTTTCAATACAGCAGAAAGGCAAAGACATAGTCATCCTCAAAACCACAAGGGAAGTACCAGTGACTCAGAGAAACTAATATTTCCTTTTTTGTTACCTTGGGAAAAATATAATCATAGCACTTTTTATGCTATGATTCTCTGTTAGAGAAACAGAGTATTCTCTAACAGTACTCAGATTTTCTTTCATTAACTACTATTTCCAAATAGCAGACCAACCATGAGGACTCAAAAAGCCTATCATACAAACATTTAAAAAAATATTCAAGCAAAAATACATTGACCTTGTTTTTTAAAATATATTTAATTGATTATGCTGTTACAGTTGTCCCAAATTCCTTTCCCTTTACTTTCCTTCACCCAAGCCCCCCATTCCCTCTGCCCTCCATTCCCTCCTGCAGACCCACCGCTGCTTAGTTCATGTCCCTGGGTTGTACATGTAAGTTCTCTGATTTCACTCTTTCCTCTATTATTCTAAACTCCCCTCTGTCTATCTTGTATCCACCAATCATGCTTCCTAATCCCTGCACCATTTCTCCATTTTGCCCCCTTCCCTCTCCCAGCTGATTACCCTCCTAATGATCCCCATACCTATGTTTCTGGTCTTATGCTGATTGTTTTCTTGGTTTGTTTTTGTTTTCCTTTTTATTTTTTATGTTCTGTTATTGATAGTTGTGAGTTTGTTGTCATTTCAATGTTAATAGTTTTGATCTCCTTTCCTTAAATAAGTGCCTTTAAAGTTTCATGTAATAATTGTTTGGTGATGATGAACTCCTTCAGCTTTACCTTGTCTGGGAAGCACTTCATCTGCCCTCCCATTCTAAATGATAGCTTTGCTGGATAGAGTAATCTTGGTTGTAGGCCTTTGCTTTTTATCACTTTGAATACTTCTTGCCAGTCTATTCTTGCCTGCAAAGTATATTTTGAGAAATCAGCTGGTTGTCTTATGGGAACCCCTTTGTAGGTAACTCTCTTCTTTTTTCTTTCTGTTTTTAAGATTCTCTCTTTATCTTTAACCTTTGACATTTTAATTATGATGTGTCTTGGTGTGACCCTCTTTGGATCTAGCTTTTTTGGGACTCTCTGTGTTTCCTGGACTTGTATGTCTATTTCCGGCACCAAATTTGGGAAGTTTTCCTTTATTATTTTTTCACACAAGTTTTCAATTTCTTGCTCTTCTTCTTCTCCTGGCAGCTCTACAATTGGAATGTTTGCACATTTTAAGTTGTCCCAGATGTTCCAAATTGTCTCCTCATTTTTTCAATTCTTATTTTCCATCCCTGTGCTGGTTGACTGTTTATTTCTTCTTTATGTTCTAAATCACTGACTTGAACCCCATTTTCCTTCCCTTCACCATTGGGTTTTTGTGTATTTTCCTGTTTCACTTGGCCTATCCTTCACTTTTTCCCTTATCTGTTTACCATACTCAAGCGTATCTGTCAAGTCTGTGGACATCTTTATTACCAGTGTTTTAAACTGTGTGTCAGGCTGGCTATCTGTTCATCTGTCAGGCTGGCTATTTCTTTGTTTCTTAGTTTGGCCAGTGGGACCTTGATTTGTTCCCTTTTTTGGGTCATATTTCTCTGTCTCTGCATTTTAATAGGCTCCTGTGTGCTCCTGTGTCCTCAGGTAGAGCTGTCACACCTGTTATGTTGTAAGGGGTGAAGCCTTTGGCATTTGTCAGTGCAGGGTGATGTGTTTCACCACGTCGTGGCACTGTACACATGTGGGGGGGAGGGGAGTCTGAGAGGGAACTATGCCACTTGCTCAGCATTCACCCTTTTTCCTGGCACTTCTGCTTCCTGTATGGAACTGGCACCTCTCTAGCTATTGCCTTGTCCAAGGTTCACAGGGTGGGTGGATCTGTGGCTGTTTCAGGACCATGGGGGGTCTCTAAGCAAGCAGGTTCTTCTGTGAGACCAAGAGTTCCTTCCTCTACCCCAACCCCCACTGGTTTTCATAGTCAGAAGAAATGTAGCTTTATTTTCTCCTCCAGCGCTGGAATGATCTGTTCTGGTGCCAGAAGCATTCAACAGGTGTCACTACTGTGACTATTTTTTCACCTGCCAAGCCCTGCTGCTCTCCCACCACAGCTATTGCACCACAACCTGAGTGGGCACTCTGCTGGCCAAGACAATTTCTCTGTGTCCTGGCTCCACCCCTCCTACATGTTTAGATGAGTATTTCTTCCTTCTATCTTTTGTTTGTTGGACTTCCATGCAGTTTGATATTTGGGAACTTCTGGTTGTCTCTAGTTTTGGGGTAGATGTACTCTTTTCTGGTTGTGAAGGGAGACACAGCTTATTTATCTGTGCCTCCATCTTACATCTCTCCCTGTCCCAATTTCAATATATTGACCTTCTGAGTAAGAATTCTCATATATTTAATACTATTTCTAATTTATTATAGGAGTTGCTCCCTAAAAATGATAATCATAGCTGAACTGAAAAAGTACTAGGGAAATGCAGCAATGTTATTTATATAAGTATACCAAATTACAAGTCTACTAGAGATCTAAAGGGATTCACCTTTGTAAAATTTGAAACAAAAGAACAAGCAGAAAAAACTTGAAGCAGTGCCTTGGATGGTATGGTTCAGTGGATTGGTGCCAGCCTGCAAACCAAAGGTCTTGCTGGTTCGATTCCTAAGTCAGGGCACATAACCAGGTTGCAAGCCAAGTCTCCAGCCAGGTCTTGGCTAGAGACAGGGGAAAAGCAACCATACATTAATGCTTCTCTCCCTTTCTTCCTTCCTCCCTGCCCTTCTCTCTGAAAATAATGAATAAAATCTTAAAACAAACAAACAAAACAAAACAAAAAACTTGAGGTGGGTTCAGGATCTAAAAGTAAAGAAAATGAGCAGGTGTTTTAAATAGTAAGAAACATTTTTTTGCTTATTTTTTTTTTTAGTTTCTTAGCAACCCACCAGAAGGAGCACCAAGAAAACCTGGTATATTTTCCAAGACAGTGAAAAACAAGCCCATTTTTGCCCTTGGAGTAGCCCATGAGTTATTTAATATTAACATTTAAGTAGATATAACTGTGTTGGTATTTAAGTAGATATAGTTGAAGTAAAATAAAAACTAATGATAACATTGTTAACAGAAGAAAAGAAAAAGGAGAAAGGCTGAATGAAGAAAGAAAACAATATTCAGAACAAATTGTCAAATATGGGCACAAGTAAGAAGAGTGTCTGCAAAATGAAAAGATCCAGGATTACATCTGAGGCTCTGATGTAGAGATTACTGAACCCCAAAACACACTGTCACAGAAGAAAAAATGGAACTGAAGCAGCCTGCTGACCTTTAGTGATGACAGGGAAAAGGAAGAAACGTGCTCTGAAGATGTGGAATGCCTAACTCCAGGTCAGAAGTAAGAAAATGGCTCAGAAAGATGACATTAAAAAGGAAGTTTCAGCTGTTTAAAAACAAAGTTATTTATAACTTGAAGGTTAGGATTAGATGAATAACCTTTTTTATTTCATGTGTCTTATTTCACAACTTGATATTTAATTTTAAGAATTAGAAGTCTCTACTGAAGAGGATAAGGATACCGGAGATATAGAAGATGGATGTATCTTAAAAGCCAAAAGGAAGTACTATAAGAAAAGACATAAAGAAAGGCATAAATGGAAGAAGAGGTTATACCACTAAGAGTACTGTCGAAGTAAGTTGGTGGTACACATTCTATTGTTGCTAATTTACACACTCCACAAATGTTTGAGTTCTAATGGCCCTTCTTATAAGAATTGGTCTTGTAGATAGAACAACTTCCTGTAATCTTTTAAAAGTTCTCACAATATTGTTACATGATGTTTTTGGCCAATCGCTTTAAATTCTGTCCAAGTCTTTCATGGGAAAGTCTCTCCTTGAGTATACATCTGAATCAATCATTGCAGCAATGTCCTAATACAACCAGGCTGAGTTCAGACCACATTTCCAGATGAACACTGGTAGTTTGATGTATAAGATATGCATGCTCAATGCTCCCCAACCAAATAATAGCAGATAGCCATAGTTCAGCAGCCAAGTTTATAGTGATGGAAACGATCAGACATTAACTTACTTTGGCATACAAGAAATACGTATTTTTGCTCATGAGTCTAAAGAGTTGGTTAGGTAGTTCTGCTGATTTGAGCTGGGCTTGGTTGGTCTCAGCTGGGCTCACTCCAGTCTGTGATCAGCCGGCAAGTCAGCTGGGAGCTGATTGAACCAGGATGGCCATGAATGATATGACTCATCTCTGCAGTCTACCTCATACTCTATCATGGTGCAGGCAGGGTTTTAAAAGAGCAGACAGAAGCATGTAAGGCTTCTTGAGGTCTCAGCTCAAAAGTGGCCCATTCACTTCTACTTAGTTCTGCTGGTTAAGCAACTAACACGGCCAGTAGAGATAGAAAGGTAAGGGAAACTGGTTCCAACTCTAGATGTGAGAAGTTGCAAAGTTAAATCCTAAGAGGCAGGGGCACCAAAAAGAGAAGACTTGGAGCTATTTTTGTAACCTGTTTGTCACAATAAAGATGAAACTTTTCTAGGGATACCTCTGTGAAGTTTTCCCTCAGGGTGTCCCCAACTAACCAAACATATAGCCTTTAAAGTGCTTTACCTCTTGAATTTGAAGAAGAGAACTTTGTTGGATCAAAGATAATGATGAGGTAGCATTTTTTTTGTCAGAAATAATGTAAGCAAAACAATAAAACAAACTGTGAAGTAACATCTTTAAAGTACTAAAAATAAAAAAGCTATTATAAACACACCCTCCTAAAATATCTTTTTAAATGAAGGCAAAATAAGAACCTTTTCAGACATTAAAATGCTGAATGAGTTCATCATCAGCATATCCACATTAAAAAATATCAAAGAACGATGGACATGGACAACAGGCGGGATTGACATTGGGGGGAATGGGTGGATGGGGAGGGGGACAGAGGAGAGCAAAAAGGGGATGGATGTAATACAACAACAATAAAGTTTTTAAAAATATCAAAGAAAATCTTTTAGGCAGAAGAAAATATTATCAGTTGGAAATACAGACCTGCCAAAAGGAATAAAGAGCATTGGAAATGGCAACTGTGTAGGTAAGTGGGCAAGATATTTTTCTTATTATTTCAACCTTTAAAAAGATAATTGACCCTGGCTGGTGGCACAGTGGAGAGGGCACCTGCCTGCAAACCCAAAGGTCGCTGGTTCAATTCCCTGCCAGGGCACATAACTAGCCAGATCCGTAGCTGGAGACAGGTGAAAGGCAACCATGCATTGATGTCTCTCTCCCTCTCTGCCTCTCTCCCTTCCCCTCTCTTTGGGAATGATAAAGTCTTAAAAAAAAAAAAAAAAAAAGATAATTGATGGTTTAAACAAAAACACAAATAATGTAGTATACTACTAGGTTTACAACATAGGTAGAAGTGAAATGTGTGGCAACAGTGGGACATAGTGCTGGTATGCTTGGAGGGGAGGCTAAAGGAGGTTGCCCAGGAGCTCAGTCTGCAACTGAATGTTACATTACACTTGAAAGTATTAGGAAACCTGTCTGACATCGAGGATGAGTCAAGCTCTCCAATTTGGTAAGTTATAAAGCCAGTATTTTCTTTCCTAAAGAAAAGAAAAGGAATGAAAGGTTAGATGATTTGTGCAGGCATTTAGTACAGATTTAATAAGAAATGATGTAAACCACTGATTGTCCCTTTGAATCTCCCCTCTGCTGGGCCCTCAGCCACTGCTATAGTGGGCTTTATAGGTAGTTGTATCTTTGGGTAGATTGAAATGGGGGAACAGGCATTCAGGAAGGTTCCCTTTTAGGGTAACCTAAAAGATCATTAACAGATCATCAAGCTGGCATTCTTCCTCAAGCCAGGAGGTCATGGCTACTAGAATGCTCAGAAGGTGAAGCTCAATCTGGCAGAGTGGTGCTGCTGCCCAAAATGAAGCTAATTAGCAGATAGCCACCCTTTACAAAAGCCTGGGTATGCCTTCCAAAGTCCTTTATTTGCTCCCCAGTATGAGACTCTGAAAAAAAGGTAAATATCTTTATAATCGCAGGAAGGCAAAGATATTTCTAAATATGAGACCAAAGCCATAAATAAGGACTGAGGTCTTATTTACCAAACATTGGGACTCACTTTGTGCTAACAATGAATCAAACAGCTGATTTACCTAATATTTTCATTGACTTGACCAAACATTTTGACCCTGTGTAGATAGAGATTGTGAAATAATTTCTTCAGGAATTGAGGCTGCAATATTTGACTATAAAAATGTCAAGCCTAGAAGTTATAAAAATTGGATTCCAAAGATAACATACAACTGAAAAAGGAACTAATTATAGTTGGGAGCTTCATTGGCTATAAAAACCCATAGAAAGCTCTTAGCTCCTAGTGCTTTTGGACTTTGTTCTAATATATGATTTTGCTTCTCATCCCACTGAAAATGTTGGAAATCAATGGAATTGTTTATTCAAATTCATAAGTGCAAATTACTTTCTTGCTCAACAAAATACTCTGGGAATTAGTAATGTTTTGTTCAAAAAATGAAGATTCCCTTAAAAGTTGGTGCATGGTTTTTATTTGGAGAGATGTTAGACTGATAAGAGTCTTAATTTAACTGAATACAATGAAAATCTTTTTAATGAACATGCATAAACTGGATATGTTATACTCTACAACCTGTTATCAACCTTTCAAATAAGCAAAAAAGGTAGAAAATTAAGATTAACATCAATTACATTTCTTCGTGAGACATGATTTTATCTCAGTTATTTGTACTCCAGCATTTCATCTGGGATATGTATATTGCATATCTGACAACTAATATTAATGGGTAACTACTGTACTAATTCACATAGTTATTGTTTGAATGAGCTTTTGCTAGTTTATGTTGCAATTAGAAACATGCATAAATCTCAATGGCTTACAACAACAAAGGTTTATTTCTTGTTCATGGAACATGTCAGCTGTGTCTCTGCTCAATATGTGTTCATTTCAAGACCCAGGCTGGCCCTGGCAGGTGTGGCTCAGTTGGTTGGAACGTTGTCCTGTACACAAAAAGGCTGCTTGCTGGTTTGATCCCCAGTCAGGGCATGTATGGGATGTGTCTCTATCACATCTCTCCTCCCTTCCTCCCTCCCTCCAAAAGCAATGAAAAAAATGTCCTCAGATGAGAGAAAATAAAAAGATCCAGGCTAAAGGAGCAATAGCTATTTAGGACACTCATTATTGTGACACAAGGAAAACAGTGTAATGGCTGAACCATGTAATGGCTCTAAAGCTTCCATTGAAATGGTACATGTGGATCATACCTCACATTTCATTGGCTAAAGTAAATCACATGATTAAAGTTAATGTTAATGTAATGGGAAAGTATGCATTTTTAAAAATATATTGTATTGTTTATACTATTACAGTTGTCCCATTTTTTCCACTTTGCCCCCCTCTGTCCAGTACTTCGCTTCCCTCCAGGAACCCCTGCCCTCTTAGTTTATGTCTATGGGTCATGCATATAAGTTCTTTGGCTTCTCCATTTCCTATACTATTGTTAACAGCCCTCCCTGTTTATTTTGTACCTACTAGTTATGCTTCTTGATCCTTGCACCATTTCCCCCATTCTCCACCTTCCCCCTCCCTACTGACAACCCTCCATATGATCTCTATATGGTTCTGTTCCTGTTCTAGTTGTTTGCTTAGTTTGTTTTTATTTTTAGATTCACTTGTTGATATTAATAAGTTTTTGTCATTTTACTGTTCATAAGTTTGATCTTCTTTTTCTTAAACAAGTCCCCTGAACATTTCATATAATAAGGCCTTGGTGATGATGTATTCCTTTAGGTTTACCTTGTCTGTGAAGCACTTTATCTGCCCTTCCATTCTAAATAATAGCTTTGCTGGATAAAGTAGTATTGGTTGTAGGTTCTTGTTTTTCATCAATTTGAATACTTTTTGCCAGTCCCTTCTTGCCTGCAAAATTTCTTTTGAGAAATCACCTGATAAATCTTATGGGAACTCCTTTATAGGTGACTTTCTTTTCTCTTGCTACTTTTAAGATTCTTTATTTTTAACCTTTGGCATTTTAATTATGATATGTCTTTTTATTATTTATTTAAAGATTTTATTTATTATTTTTAGAGAGAGGGGAACGAAGAGAGGAAGAAAGGGAGAGAAACATCAATGCTTGGTTGCCTTTCACCAGCCTCCAGCTGGGGACCTGGCTGGAGACCTGGCTTGCAACCTGGGTAGATGCCCTGGCTGGGAATTGAACCAGCAACTCTTGGGTTCACAGGTCAGTGCTCAATCCAGTAAGCCATATCAGCCACGACCATAATTATGATGTGTCTTGGTGTGGTCCTCCTTGGATCTAGCTTGTTTGGGACTCTCTGTGCTTCCTGGACTTGTATGTCTAGTTCTCTATTTCCTGCACCAAATTAGGAAACTTTTCCTTCATTATGTTTTCATATAAGTAAGTTTTTAATTTCTTGCTCTTCCTTTTCTCCTTGTGGCATCCTTATGATTCAGCTACTGGTATGTTTTAAGTTGTCCCAGGGGTTCCTAACCTCTTCTTATTTTTTCCAATTCTTGTTTCTTCACTCTGTGCTGATTGACTGTTTATTTATTCCTTATGTTCCAAATCTTTTATTTGAACCCTGGCTTCCTTTCTTTCAACATCAGCTTTGTGTAGATTTTCCTTCATTTCACTTGCTATAGCTTTCACTTCTTCCCTTATGCATTTGCTATACTCAACCATGTCTGTCAAGTCTGTGAGTATCTTAATCACCAGTGTTTTGAACTCTGCATCTGTTAGGTTGGTTATCTCCTTGTCACTTAGTTTTTTTTTTTCCCCCTCTGGAGCCTTGATGTGCTCCCTTTTTTGGGCCATACTTCTCTGTCTCTGCAGCTTGACAGGCTCCTGTGTTTGACTCTGTGTCTTAGGTAGAGCTGTTGTATCTGTTATGTAGCGAGGGATGGAGCCTTGGGTATTTGTCAATATGGGGAGACCTCTTTCATCACTTTGTCGTGCTATATGTGGAGGATGAGTCAGAGAGGAAACAATACTGCTTACTCAGCACTCGCTCCTATTCTTATAACTTCACATGCTTCTGCTTCTGCTTCCTGTGTGTGAATGGCACTCTTCCCGCTATTGCCCTGGTGATGGTTCCCAGAGTGGGTAGGTTTGTGGACATTCTAGGACTGCAGGCCTCTAAATAGACTCTTATGAGAGACAGGCAGTTTCTTCCACTGCCCTAGCCCTCACCATTTTCAAAGCCAGCTGTGAGCTGTGGCAGTCTGGCCTGAGACTGGGATTGCTCCCTAGGTGTCCCTCCTGGCTTTCATAATATGTGACTGCTCTTTCTGATGGCTGGCCACAGCTACTGTCTTGGTGCTACCACCATTGCTGCTGCCGCCACAGCCACCTCTCTGTGTCCTCTCTGCCCTGTCTCCACCCTTCTATCTGTCTGGATGACTATTGATTCTTTACATAAGGTCTGTCCCAAAAGTATTGAGCCAATATCAATATAATTAAAACAGTTTGCATGGTTGTGATGTACAATATACCCTACCATGCATCACATTTCATGCAGACATTTTTGGGAAAACATGGATCTTGCAGGTGACTCAGGCATCCTATAGTCTAGGTTTGTCACCCTGCAACTTCTGGCTGTTCCCAAAACTCAAATCACCTTTGAAAGGGAAGACATTCCAGACTGCCAAAGAGATTCAGACCAATATGACAAGGCAGTTACCTGTGATTTCAACACAGGACTTGGCAAAATGTTTTCAACAGTGGAAATGTATGTCACACCTTAAGCTGCTTACTTTGAAGGGGACTGGGGCTCTGTACAATGTTTCTTATATCTTGTACTTTTTAAATAAAAAAATGAATTTTGTAATTGTAATTGTGCTTTCTTTGTTATATAGCCCAATACATTCAGGACAGACCTTGTACCTTTGTTTGTTGGATTTCCTTGCAGTTCAATTTTCTGATCGTTATGGTTACTTTTTTTGTTTTGAGGTAGATGTAATTCTTTTTATGGTTATTGAAGGAGGCAAAGAGTGTCTACCTACATCTCTACCTACCCCATCTTGGCTGGGAGTCTGGGAAGTGTGAACTTCTGTAGGAAGGGGCTTCAAGTCACACGGAAATATGTAGGATACATAATTTTTTAAGAAGAAGTAAAAGTGAATAATTGAAAACAATAATATAAACTTCTACAGTTATTAAATGAGATGCAGCTGATGAAGAAATAATTGAACAAACTATTATTCTCTGATCATTCAAATGAGACCAACCTGGTTGTTTATATAATATTCTTGCAAGTTTTATCACTGCACTTCCAATTTAAGAATTATGAAACTTCTAGTGAAATACAAACCATTGCTGCTCAGTGCTGTTGTGCTTTTTGGGGTGAAGGGATGGGGTGGGGTTTCCTTACCAGGACCAATCAATAACTAGTTATGTCAAAGGTAGTGACTGTTTTTTATAACAGCAGCGCTCCAAAGCATTTCTTACCACATATGGCTCACATGTTCTTTTAAAATACATGGCAGCCACCACCATTCATGGTCCCTATTACTATTTGCAACTCTGTCCTTTAAAATTTTCCCCTACTTAAATTCTTTTCTTGAGAAGAGCTGTCACTGATTTTTTTCAATATTCCATTGAGATGCCACATGTTTAAAGCTGAATGTCAATCTATATCCTTCCAGCAGTTCTTTTGATGGTAATCATCCTACCTCTCAACTTAGGCTCATTATATAGGATGGTTATCCTGATGTCACACAAATGTCCAGGGCAGGAAGTTATTTTTGGAGAGGTCTGCTACTTTACAGATTTTGTTAAGTCTTCACTTATGAATCAAGAATTTTGGCATGATGTCTGACTATATATTTTGGAAAGAGATTGAGCTCCACCACAATTTCAAAGATCTTAAGTTTTATTTGTTGCTGAATGCCACCCCATTTTTCAATTTCTATTAGATATGATGGTCTTCCTGATGATGCTAAATTTTCTTTATTATTGCAAGTGAGAAATTTATTCCCCTCCACCAACATCACTGTGTTTAGAGGGATACTGGATGAGATGGGTCACTAAAGAGATCCTGGGTAATGGGCAGACCTAATAAAGTAGGTAAAAGTGAAATTATTCACTGGGTTTAGAACCTGCCTTTCGTCTTCACCAGGCACATTGAGATTTCCAAAAGACAAAAACTAGCAAGTGAGTGGAAGATTCAATATAGAGGCATAACTTTTGAACCTGAATAGTTGGAAATTCTTCTACTTGCCCCCAGTGGAAGGTTGACATAAGATGGAACACATGCTATGACTACTAAGATGGATGGAATTGCTAACAAAGTAAATGTTCTTAAAAGCCTTCACAATTCAGCAGCAAAGGGGCTTTAAGTCTCAAAAGGTACCCTTGTGCACTATTGTGGGGATATAAATTGATGCAGCTACTATGAAAAACTAAAGTTTCCTCAAAAAGTTAAGAATAGAACTTATCATCTAGCAAGTCCATTTCTGGGTATTTACCCCAAGAAAAATATATGCAGCCCCAAGTTAATTGCAGCATTATTTATAATAGCCAAGGAATGGACAGCTTAAGTGTCCAAAGACAGATGAATGGAATACTACTTAGCCATAAAAAAGATAAAACATTGCCATTTATGACAGCATGAATGGATCTTGAGAGTATTATGTTAAGTAAAATAAGTTAGGTGGAAAAGGACAAAAACTATACAATTCCATTCATAGGCAGAAAATAAGACAAAAAGGAAACAAATGGACAAATAAAATAAAATAAACTTAGAAACAGAAAACAGAATGATAGGTACCAGAGGAGAAGGGGTGGTAGGAGGGCAAATGGGTAAAGGGATCAAATATATGCCGATGAAGGACACAAGACTTTTGGTGGTGAGCACACTATAGTGTCTACAGATACTGAATTATGTTGTAAGGTGAAACCTATATAATATTAACTAACTAATGTTACTTCAAAAAAATCTCCAAATGGACTGAGAAAAGGGGTCAAGAGTAAAGCCCCATCTTTATCAGTATGAAAGAAATGACTAGCCAAAATTTCTCTAAGGAATTTTTAAATCAGTGAAGGAACTCTCTTATTTGTCTCTAGGAGATTAGGAAAAGGCAGGACTCAAGGGGCAAAGCGGCTGATGGCACTGGCTAGGGAATGGGGCCCACAACCAGCAAAACCAAAGATTTCTGTCAGTTCTGGTTCCTGCCCAGGTTTTGCTTAGGCAAGACTGACTGCTAAGTATCTAACTCATCATACGTCTAACTCAGACTTGGCAGAAGCAAGGTGTGGAAGTTGGGGCTGTGTCTACCAAAGCCACTCTGGGGCTGAAAGCTCAGAAAAGGGAAAGGGAAATCTAATGCCCCCTCCTCTGGGGAGAAGGGGTTGATACTTTTGTCAGATTTGAAGAAACTTTCTAGACTACAATTACCTGTGGGCAGGGTCACTGCGCATAAAGATGCATTTTCTTCTCTTTGTTTTCATGCAATGAGCTGACATAGACCTCTATTTAAAACACAGATATTTTACTCCTTTTTGGTACTTCTCTCTCATGCAACGGAAGGAGTAAAATGAGCTAGGGCCTACTTTCTTGGGGGAAGGCTGGGTTATCTTTCTCTCTATCCTTTTTAATTAAGTACTTTACTTCCTGAGTGAAATCTCTTGTAGAGAGAGTTAGTTTTCCTTGGTCCAGGTAAAACTACCTATATTCTTAAGCAGAAAATAATAATTATAATCTTTTTTGTGCCCTGGAAAGTTCTGTGAAGAACAGGACACACTAACCTGAACATGTTCCCAATCTGGTTTTATTCTATTAGTTGGAGGGAATTAATTAATTCTCCATGGGCAACATCAAAGAAAAAAGGGGCAAGATTTTCAGGGCTACCAAATGTGCCCAGTGGTGTTCAGGTCTACAAATGGTAGGCTTTCATTTGTTATAAATGGTTGCTTGGGCTTATGATGGGATAAGCAATATACTGGGCAGTGGACCTACAGATAACCTAAACTCACAGGTGTTTTACATATAGGATTCTTTCATGTGTAAAACTGGGGAGAAAACAGCTGTTCCACAGCCCTTTTTACCCTAGCAGACCTTTTCTTTTAAAGAATAATAAAAATATATTGCTCCCTGCACATTCCCTTTTTCTGCCATCACAAAGATTGTGTCCAGAAGACATGTGATTTCAGAAGATCCATTTGATGATAGATGAATACTACAAATTTGTTTGGCTAAATTTTTGGAAGTTGCACCCAATTACCCCATTGCCTTTGAAATGTTGCACAGAATGGCAATTTGCTGCCAGCTTTCTGCAGCCTATTTTGTGATAGATGAAAGGGCCAGCATCAGGTAAATCACTGCATCCATTGCTTCCTCAAGGAACAAGTCTGTTGGCCCAAAGATGATCCATTAGCCGTAATGGAAACTGAAGGGGTGGTAAGGTTAACAAATAGTAAAATATGGAACTCACTTTCAGGCTCTCATAGTCAGTGGTGGGACACAGTAAGGAAGAGTGTCATGATGGGAAGCTAACTTCTAGGATCATAGGATGTACCTCCATCAGGAATCTTACTTTGTGCCAAGAACCGTGAATCCAGGTGGTAACTCTAGATCTCAGCTGCTCACCAGGAATTGTTCTGCTAATTTGATGCCTTGGCTATTGAGATCAGGAAGAGAGGAATGTAACATGGAATTGAGAGCACTCTTGGGGACTTCAAAGAAGGATCATGAACTGGGAGCATTTATCACTTTCTGATTCCTTATGTTTGATTTATAACATAATTTAGATTCGAGAATCCTCAAAAAATGGGCTATGACTATGATTATTTCAGGTAAACATCTTTGTTCATTTCCAATGAGAATTTAGCAAGATTTTTTTTGTTTCACTGAAATATATTTCAATATTCAGTGCTGTTGTAGCATCATTATACTCTTAAGTTATATATACTATAGGAAATGAAATTTTAATTTTTAAAATTTATGTTTATTTTTTAAATTAATTTTATTGTTGTCGTATTACATTCATCTCATTTCCCCCGACCTGCTGTCTTCCCCACCCTTCCCATCCCACCCCCAGTCAATCCCACATGTTGTCCATGTCTGTGAGTTAACCATGCTAGTTCCTTGACTAAACTGTTCCCTTTCTTTAGAAGTGAACATTTCTTTTCCCAGAATTTTTTGTTTGAGTGATGGTTGAAGCTCAATATTATGTAGATAAGCAATAACTATGTTAACACTTAGAACTCCACAAATATTTATTGAATATATAGCACTAGAAAAGGGGGTTCCAAGATGAACTTCTTCCTTTATTTATTTGTTGTATTTATGTATATCTGTCAGGTCTGTGAACATCTTAATCATGAATGTCTGAACTCTGCATCTCTTGGTTTGGCTTTTTCCTTGGCTGTTAATTTGACTATCTCTTCATCACTCAGTTCTCCCACTGGCACCTTGATCTGCTCCTTCTTTTGGGCTACACTTCTCTGTCTCTTCAGCTTGACAGCTTTCTTTGTTTGCCTCTGTCTTAGTTCTATCACACTTGCTACGTTGTAAGGGGCAGAGCCTTAGGAATTCATTAGTGTGTGGTGATCCATTTTACAATGTACGTGGGGGAGGGGCCTGCGAGGGAACAATGATGCTTGCCCATTGAGACCAGCAGTTTCTTCCTCCACCCCAACCCCCACTGGTTTTCACAGACAGAAGCAATATGACCCTGTTTCTTCTGGCACTGGAACTGTGGGCTGTGCAATCTGGCCCCAGGATTGCTTGCCAGGTTTAAATGTGTGACTGTGCTTTTCCCTGCAGCCTCAGCTCCAGTGCTGCCCTGCTGCTCTCCTCCCTGGCTCCGTCCCTCCTACCTATCTCGCCGAGTATTATTTTACTTCTTCATTTGTTGTACTTCCATGTAGTTCAATTTTCTGAAATTTCTATGTTGTTTTTTCATTTAGTTTTGAGGTAGATGTAAATTTCTTCTCATTGTGAGGGAGATGCAGCATGTCTACCTATGCCTCCATCTTGGCAGGAAGTCTGTCTTTTTCATTATAGCCATCCTTGTGGGTGTGAAGTGATATCCTACTGTGGTTTAAATTTGCATTTCCATAATGACTAAGATGTTGAATGAGCATTGTTCATGTGCTTATTGGTTACTTGCATATCTTATTTGAAGAAATGTCTGTTCAATTTTTTGCCCATTTTAAAAATTGGTTGTCTATTATTGACCTATCAGAGTTCTTTATATATTCTGGATACTAGGCTTTTATTACATATATGATTTGCAAATACTTTCTTCTTTTCTGTGAGCTAGCTTTTTACTTTCTTATTAGCATTCTTCAAAGTCTCCCAGTTAACTTAATTTTAGCTTTTTCACTTAGGTCTTTCATGTGTTTTTTATTAATTTTTAATATCATGTGAGATGGAGTTCAACTTAATTCTTTTGAATGTGGATATCTATTCCATTTTCTAGAAACTTTTGCTTCTATTTAAAAATATGAAATCATTGATAAATTGATAACATTCTAATGAAATATAGTACAAAAAATAAACTGAAAACTCAGAATTTCTTATTTCTAGGTTCATGTCCAAGTTACACTGGTTTTCATCTAAGATGAAACCACTAAATCTCCTTTGTTTTACTGTGAAGTCATTTGAGGATCATAGACTTATACAGCTCTCTGAAAAACCATCTGTCTATAGATTTCGGTAGTTCTTATAGGGCATTTTTTTAATTTAAAAGTTTTATTTTCTACATGTCAACATTTTTATTAATACAGACTTTAATCTGATAGAGTCTGACCCCCAAGGATGTTGATTATTTCTGTTTGGAAATGGTTAAGTCAGAGAAAAAAATTCAAATTAATTTTGAATATGCACCGTCAAAAACATTCACTTAATGTAATCTTATCTGTTTATGATATCAAAAGGATTTCTTTTCCCAAAACAAAGCTTCTGAAATAAATTCAAGATTTCTTTGAATGAAAAGAAAAACACATCTAAAACAGAGATCTTAAAAAATAATGCAGCAGATTGCTGGGCACATTTAGTGTAGCAAGAAAGTATGTTCACTGAACAGGAAATTTGAAACATGGTCATAAATCTTTTTGGAATATTATAACAACCCTTTATTCATTTCCTTTAGCAATTTCATAAACACCAGAAGAGAAGCTGATCAGTATGTGATGAAACTTAGAAATTTTTTTTTCCAGAGAACAAACTTATAAATCTTTCTCTTCAGCTCATTTTTCTAATCCTCCTTCACTGTTCTGAAGAGATACTGAATTCTTCCAGATTTTTGGTTAGATAGGTAGCTTCCAAACTAACTGGACTCTCTAGGTAGGTAGTTCCTGCATAGGATTTCCCTGTAACTGGATCTCTGACTTGTCCAACTTTGAAAATGATTTCAGCCAGCTCATGTTTCATGTGTTTCATTCATGGAACAGGTAAAGAGCTCTGAGAAGCACAATATCATGAACTGTGCACTGCTGAAGAGCATCATGAGCAAAGTAGGTTTTTTGTTTATTAAAAATATTTTAGCCCTGGCTGGTGGCAGGAGTGAATAAGGCACCTGCCTGCAAACACAAGGGTCGCTGGTTTGATTCCCCAGCCAGGGCACATAACCAGATTGCAGGCCGGGTCTCCAGCCAGTTCTGTGGCTGGAGATGGGTGAAAGGCAACCATACATTGATGTCTTTCTCCCTTTCTGCCCTTCTCCCTTCCCCTCTCTCTAAAAAATAATAAATAAAATCTTAAAAAAAAATACTTAGTAAATAAGAATCCAGAACAAGCCTGGTTACTCTCACTTTAGTAGTTTTTTGTATTGTTGTCCTAATTACTTTCCCCATTACCCATTTGGTATGAACAAATAAATGAGGTATTGATGTTTCAGGTGGCTTTGGACACCTCCGGACTCCAAAGTCCTAGCACATGACCTTATAGGGTGTTTTTAAAGAGCAAACTGCTTGAACTGACTTGGAATTCCTCAGAGAGTACAGTCTACCCTCTGTATCTGTGGGTAGGATTCAACCAATCATGAATTGAAAAATGTATATATACATGTACATTGGTGCTAATGTATACTATGTAGTTAAGCTTATGATGGTTGTATCTGTACTAAACAAGTATAGACTTTTTAATGTAATTATTTACTAAAAATATAGTAAAACAACCGTTTATATATCATTTACATTGTATTACATTGTATAAGTAATCTTGAGATGATTTAAAGTATATGGGAATGTATATGCAGATTATATGCAAATATTATACCATTTTATATAAGGGACTTGAGCATCATCAGATTTTGGTATGGCGGGATGGGTCCTAGAACCTGTGGTACTGAGGTATGACTATAATTGGTGTTCTGAACATGAAGCAAGCATAGTGAACAGTTTATATGTCTCATTTTAGCATTACTGTTTCTCCACATTTTCATAGCAGTGATTGAATAACTAATATTTTAGTTTTACCATCTTATTTCATGGCATTTATTACACTGTCTTTGGTCAGTTGTAGCTGTCAAATTTCAATCTTGTTTTTCTACCACCCATAATGTTCTCCTGACTTTTTGTAGCTAGAGTATGTAGCTATTTTATTTGGGAATGGTCAATGTAAGTACTCATTCTAACAGACAGAATATCTCAAATAAATAAAGTTTGGCTTCATCTACCTCACTTTTAAAATTAGTGCAATTTCCAATTCAGCATTTCTGGTCAAGGAAATATTGGTTGCCTTTGAAAATATTATAGAAATGAAAGCAGATGTAGCAAAAGAGGGGAAAATGGAGACATCTGTAATAGTGCCAACAATATAAATAAAGTAAAGAAAAACAAAACAAAACAACCAGATACAGCAATGTACTTGTTCTCCTCAGAGGCATTCAGACCAAGGGCTTTTCTCCAACCTGGCTATAGTGGAACTGGCATTCTAACAAGCAGATGCTATAAAGAAGAATGCAAATTATTAATGCACCAAAGCATTGCCACCACCAGACCACAAAATCAGTTAACAATTTTTTTTTACATATATAGTACAGATTTTGCTGTGGCACTGTGTGCTCTAAAAGCTGTGGATACATTTTAGAAAATACTGATGAAGCCATTATGGCTTTGTCCATTTGTTCATAGTATATATCATTATTCAAGAAACTTAAGGACCATAATGATGGAAAATCACACAGAAAGAAAAGAAAAGGACCGTGGACTCTGTCAGAAACAAGGGCTACATTTTTATTCAAGAGGTCCCTAATGATGGAAAATCACAGTGAAAGGCAGAGGCAACACTGTATTCCATAAAGGACCTGACATACACTAGTAGAACAACTAGGAGAACAGTCATAGCAGACATGTAAAAATAAAGAAAAACAAAATTAACAGGAGACAAGCTGGATTGGGGCTGACACACAAAACAGCAACAAATCACAGTGAATTCTAAAGATTAATTTCAAAGAACCTTCTGAAATACGTAAGGAGATAGACAGCATCAATATTAATGAAGTTGAAATGGAACTCCAAAAGAGCCACAGAATAAAATGGCACATGAATGTTTTGTTTTTAAATGGATTGTAGATTGGATCACAGGACCATCATGAAAATGAAGGGACATTCATAAGAACATCATAACAGGGCCAGCTGTGTGATAAGCAATTACAACATCAGTGCCAAAATCTCCAGTGTAAAAGGAAAACATCAGTGTTGAAATAAAAGAGAATGTCAACAGTTTGCAGATGAGAGGTAAAAGAAAGTGAAGAAAAGATTTTATTGAGACTCAATAGCCTGCACTATGTCCATATCGAATGTCTATGATAAAACAGACAATAGGCATTTGAAGAAAGATCAGATTTGATTCCATCTTGTACTGCATTCAATTTCCCTTCAGATTATCAGCTAAGGCAGCCCTGGGATCAACCCAATGCTTCTACTGCTTGAACTACTTGCTGGTTGTAAACTAGATGCATGACTTTGGAAGCTGTAGAACTTTGACAGGCTCCTAGAATTCTGCAGATGTATCTCATGCATCCTTGCAAATAAATTTTTAAAAAATAATTTAAATCATAGTTTGAGTCTCTAAGTTATTTAGTTCTGCTCTGATCTCGATGATTTCCTTCCTCCTACTTGCTCTGGGCTTTGTTTGTCATTGCTCCTCTAGTTCTTGCAGCTTTATGGTTAGGTTGTTTTTATAAACTTCTTGTGACCTTTTTAGGTAGGCCTGTATTGCTATAAATTTCCCTCTGAGGACTGCCCTTGCTGTGTCAGATACATGAATACAATGAATAGACCTTCAATGGGTAGAGGGGAGGGGAAAGGGGGGAGGAGGAAGCAATGAAGGGGAGCATGGAAGAACCATGGACATGGACAACGAGTGGAATTGACTTTGTGGGGGAGTGGGTGGGTGACGAAGGGGACAGAGGGGAGGAAAAAGGGGATGGATGTAATACAACAACAATAAAATAAAATTAAAAATAAAATTAATTAATAAAAAAAATAATTCATTTATTTGTTTTCAAAGAGAGGGGAAGGGAAGGAGAAAAAGAGGCAGAGCAATAGTGATGTGAGAGAAGAAACATCAATCAGCTGATTTTTGTACTTGCCCCAACTGGGACCAAACCTGCAACTCAGCATGTTCCCTGATTAGGGATAAAACCTGCAACCTTTCACTTGGCAGAATGATGCCCAACCACCTGAATCACACCTGTCAGGGACATAAAATTTTAAAATAAATATTTTAAGTGTGTTAATAGTGTAGGCTACTTAGAGGGCTGCTATAATCCCAATTTTTAAACAATGAAGGACTTTCGTTTTTTTTCTCTTTAGATTTTATTTATTATTTTTAGAGAGGGGTGAAGGGAGAGAGGTAGAGAGGGAGAGAGATATCAATGTATGGTTGTCCTTCACCTGCCCCCAGCTACAGACCTGGCTGGAGACCTGGCTTGCAACCTGGCCACATGCCCTGATTGGGAATCGAAACATCGACCTCTGGGTTCACAGGCTGGTGCCTTATCCACTGAGCTATGCCAGGACTGTGGGTTTTTTTTTTTTTTTTTTAATTGATTTTAGAGAGAGGGGAAGGGAGGGAGAAAGAGCAGGACAGAAACATCAAATTCAGTCCCAACTGGGCACTGAACCCATAACCCAGGCATATGCACTGAATGGGAATCAAACCCATGAACTTTTAGTTTTCAGGATGACCCTCAGTCAACTGAGCCACACTGGCTAGGGTGAAGGCTTTGTTTTCAAAAGGCACATTACCACTTCCCCCTTGGTTTAATGGAGTGCTGGCCTCCAGGTTGATGGGTCCAGGGGCTCTAGGGCAATGTAGTTATGACAATTTGACTTGGCCTTTCTATTGTGATGTCGTACCATAGAGAGAAAATAACACCCACTTCAAGCTTTTCTTCTTTTCCTATATAGCTCTATAACATTTATGATTATAGGTTGTTGAGTATTTTAAACCATTATTTGAGCCAAAGCATGTTTGCAGGGGAAGGAAAGGGATGGAGAGATTTAATTTCTACCCACAATTAGACAAGCAAGTCATGTCTCGCACAAAACAGCCTATAGGGTTGGGTTCTTTGTCAGTCTCCCCTAAAAAGACAGGTGAGAAGTTATTGGCATTTCTGGGAAACTTAAACTAAGGGGACTCTTACATTATACAAAACTTTGCTTTCTGCCCTACCACAGGAAATTATATTAGTACTGTAGTAAGTTAAAAATGCATCTACAGTACTGGCCAATGTGACTCTGTTGTTAGGAGCATCATCTTTTAAACCAAAAGGTCTCAAGTTTAATTCCCAATTTGGACACATGCCTGGGCTGTGGGTTCAGACCTTAATTGATGGGGGTGTGTATAGGAGGCAGCTGATTGATGTTTTTCTCTCATTGATATTTCTCTCCTTCTCTCTCTCCTTCCCTTCCCCCTCTCTCTAGAAATCAGTGAGCATGTTCTTAGGTAAGGATAAAAAGTTTCCACAGATTTTTTTGTTTTCTTCTCTCCCAAGAGCGACACTTAATTTTAATCCCCCTCTCCTTGATAGTGGGCTAGATCTAGTGACAAACAGAATATAATGAAAATAATGAAGTATAACATTGGAGACTAGGTAGCCTGGAGAAGTCTTCTGTGCTCTCCTTGAATCACTACTCTTGGGAAAGCAGTTGTTGGCTCATGAGACAATCTCAAGAAGGCACTCAAGCCACTGTGCTTTGTTGAGTCCCATCAGTCGAGGAACTGTGCCTCCAAACAGTGCCAAAAGAGTAACCGGGGCCTTCTGTCAAGAGTCGTGTGAATGAGCCATTCTCCAGTCCCAGTCAGTGTTTAGACAGCTGTAGCTGGTGCCAGCATCTTGAGTACAACCTCATGTGAGTCCTGAGCCAGAATCCCTTAGTTGCACCTCTTCCAAATTCCTGTCCTACAGAAACTGTGAAATAATAAATGTTTGTTGTGTAAGCTGCTAAGTTTGAGGGTGATTTACTACGTGGCAATAGATAATGACACAATCCCCTACCAGTTATTTATGGTATTTATGTGCCAGACTCTATGCAAAACTTACGAGTATGAGCTTCTCTATAGAGGTCTGAGATCTCTAATTTCAATGTGTATATGAGTCACCCATTAAAAATGCTGTTTTCTGTGGCTTATCCTCAGAAATGGGGTCTATTGAACTGTATTTTAACTAGATTCCCAGATTATTCTGATGCAGTTGTCCAGGGTGCACTTTTTGAGAAATCTTCAGAAAATGCACATCTTTTAAATAAGCCCTATGGGCATGTTGTTCCTTTTCAGAAAATTATTACATTATTATTTTTTGAATACTATCCAAAGACTGTACTGGAATTTCTGGAAATAGAAAGAACTAGTGTATCTTGATGAGAAGATATTTTGAGTATAAGAACTCCTCAAACTGGACCATTTCAGCAATTGTCTCCTTTGCTTTGGTGGACATGGTGGGTATGACACCTGCACACCCCAGGGAAATTTAGAGTTGTAGTTAGAGTAATTTCATGGGCAAAAGCCTAGGCCTCATTTTGCTCACAAAGCTTACCTAATTTTTAGGAGGTGAAGACAAGGCCATCTCAGAGATGGCAGAGAGTTGCCAACATGGTAGATCTGAGGGCCCCCAAAAGCCCTTGCCCATAGAAATATTCTTTTTTTTTTTTTAATTTGAAAGATTTTATTATTTTTAGAGAGAGGGGGAGGGATAGAAGCAGAGAGGGAGAGAGACATCACCTGCCTCCAGCAAAGGATCTGGCTTGCAACCTGGTTACGTG
The DNA here is from genome assembly GCA_004026585.1 of Noctilio leporinus. Lineage (NCBI taxonomy): Eukaryota > Metazoa > Chordata > Mammalia > Chiroptera > Noctilionidae > Noctilio > Noctilio leporinus. Next base: position 52,579 of record PVIW01006802.1, on the reverse strand, counting down.
CCCTGGCTGGGAATCAAACCAGCAACCTTTGGGTTCTCAGGCCGGTGCCTTATCCACTGTGCCACCAGCTAGGGCAAAATATTCTTTACTTTCACAGAACAGATTCATTCTCTATTTCAATCACACATTTTAAAATGTGAATACTTTTAAGATAAGTAACATTCTTGACCATCTTTCTCTAAAAGAGAGGGAATGCATCAAAAAAATTTATGTTTTTCCTATCAGTCTTAGCTAGGAGTTAGGGAGGTGGAGAGAAAGAAGGGCTATTTATGATGCCTTCAGTCATAAGGAGCACCTTTACTTGATGTACTTTTTTAAAAGAAAATATGCTTCTAATTATAATTAGAAGATGCTATCAATTGTAATATACTTTTAACTTTCTTAGATATGAAAACATTTTGATGTATCTTATAATAGAAGAAAAAAAGTAATTTTATGGCCAAGAAGAGTGGTTATCAACCTCTTATCACTGGTAGGGAAGAGTCTAGATAATGAAAGTATTTCTCATCTTTGAGTTTCAAAGTGTTCAAGATTATGACAGAAAGTAGAATTTTAACCACTAATGAAATTATTATATTGGTTTATGTTTAAAATCATAGCACAAAATGTAATTCTTAATACTTTTTAAAAATATTTTATTTATTTATTTTTTAGAGAGAGGGAAAGGAAGAGATAAAGAGAGAGAGAGAGAAACTTCGATGCTTGGTTGCCTCTCACAGTTAGGTCCCCTAACTAGGGACCTGGCCCACAACCCAGGCATGTGCCCTGACTGGGAATCGAACCAGCAACCCCTTGGTTCATAGGCCACCGCCCAATCCACTGAGCCACACCAGCCAGCTAATTCTTAATAGTTCTTAATTTTTTGTGATCTCACAAGTTAACTAGAAATCAAAATGATCACAATGCTTAATACATATAAATATGCTTTTTCTTAAAAGGTCCTTTTTGTTTCATCCATGGTCTCTGATGTCACTGGACCCTCAACAATGCTAGCAAGGGTTTGGCAAAGGTTTGGAGTGGGGTTGTTGGGGAGTGGGAATGGGGAAAGAAAACTATAATTTCATAGCCCAATGATATAATTAATAGAAGATGATCTAGTATGTGATTGTATCTTTCTTTATTGGGCTCCTTCAACTAAACTTCCTGTTCTCCTCACCACTCTGCCTCTGTTTCTCAGGGAAAGTAGACACCATCAGACCAGAACTCCTTCAATGTCTTTACAACCTACCTACAGCTTTTATAACCTCTATTCCTCAGTGCAAGAGACATTCACCCTCCTCCTGTGTAAGACCAACTCCTCCATCTATGCCCTGGATTCTGCTCTCTTCAGATTTCCCAGAGAACTCATTTAAGTCATTATTGCTTTTTCCTGTTTTTAACTTTAACCAGCCCATATACTAGTTCCTTCCATCCACATTTAAACATCCTCAAGTGTGTCTCATTTTAAAAGTTCTTTGAAACAAATACAAAGTAGTGAGCACAAATAAATTGAGTAAAATTGTAAAACTCAGGCAGAGCCTAGATGAAAGATCCTGACTCCTTCAGCTGCAGAAAGCATCTTCCCAGAGAGCCTCTGTGCCCCATATGTTAACTATTCACTCTTTCAAAACAAATATTTGTTAAGCACCTTCAAGGATTGTAGCAGAAAGCTGGAAATGTTTTCATTCATCAGAAAAATAAAACTTGGCTCCATATTTCCAACTGGAATATGTATTTTTTCATGACCTTCCTAATTAGAAAGTTAGAGAGAAAAGCATGTTTTCTTTGTAGTTGGGAAGGAGTTACCATAAAAAAGGAGTGAAATCTTTGCCATTGGGATGAAGCCTTCCCACCAAGGCCTATTGGGCTCCTTGTCAATAAGAAACAGAACTAGAAGCACTACAACTTTTACAGATTCCTGACATTAAAACATTGCAAAACAGATAGCCGTATTCTAATATATTCAAATATTCTATGGTTAAAAGTGAATTGATGCAATTTAAAGATCCAATTTCTCTCTGGCCAGTGTGGCTCAATGTGGCACTGGCCTGTGAACCAAAAGGTTGTTAGTTTGATTCCTGGCCAGGGCACATGTCTGAGTTGTGGGTCAAGTCCCCAATTGGGCATCAATGTTTCCCTCTTTCTTATTCCCTTCTTCTCTCTCTAAAAATCAATAAATAAAGTATTTTTAAAAAAGATCCAATTTCTGACCTCTATACCCATAAAGTCACACCACTAAGACAATAAGTCAAAGCAGACCAATCCAAGAAGCAGAAACAAACAAGAGTCACCTAAAATGGGGAGACAAAAAAATAAAGCCCTCAGCAAAAGGAAAGGAGGAATCCCCAGGAAGAGTGCAAAATGAAATAGAGGCAAGCACACTATCAGACATGGAATTCAAAATAATGATTATAGAGAAGCTCAATAAGCTCAGCCAACTGAAAGAAAACTAAAAGCAACTCCAGGGGAACGATGAAGAACTCCAGGGGAACTACAAAAAACTCCAGGGAAGCTACAAGGAACTTAATGAGAATTATACCAGCATTAAAAAGGACATAGAAATCATCAATAAGAGCCAGGAGGAAATGAAGAATACAATTTCTGAATTGAAGAACACAGTAGAAGGAATCAAAATCAGGCTAGAGAAAGCAGAGGATCATCAGATCAGTGAGCTGGACGTCAATGTAGAAAAAAATTTCCAGGCAGTGCAACAAAATGAAAAATGACTGGAAAAGAATGAATAGGTTTTAAGAGAGCTGCAGGACAACATGAAATATAATAACATCTGTATCATAGGGATACCAGAAGAAGAAGAGGAGTAAGGGATAGAAAATCTGTTTGAAAAAGTAATGACAGAAAACTTCCCTAACTTGAGGAGAGAAAAAGTCATGCAAGCTCAGGAAGCACAGAGGGTCCCAATGAAGTTGAACCCAAACAGGCCCACTCCAAGACATATCATAATAAAAATGGCAAATTTCAAAGACAAGCAGAGAATCCTAAAAGCAGCAAGAGAGAAACAGTTAATAACATACAAGGGAGCTCCAATAAGGTTATCAGCTGATTTCTCAACAGAAACACAATAAGCCAGAAGGGAATGGCAAAAAATATTTCAAGCAATGAAAAACAAAGGCCTGCAACCAAGAATACTCTACCCAGCAAGGCTCTCATTCAAAATGAAAGGAGTTTCCCGGACAAAAGAAGTCTAAAAGAATACATCCCCACCAAACCAGCATTGCAAGAGATGCTGAATGGTCTGCTTTAAGAGGATGAAGAAACAGAGGGACAGACAGGAACAAAGGGAAAAATAGATCATGAATAAGTACCTATCAATAATAACCTTCAAGGTAAATGGATTAAGTGCATCAGTCAAAAGACATAGGGTAGCTGAATGGATAAGAATGAACTTTAACTTATGAATGCTTTAAAATAATCTTGTTATAAATAGATTTCACTAAATAAGGTATCATTTTGTATATTACTTTGTATCTGCATTACTGCAGGTTAAGTTTTCGTAGATTGGAATTATTTCACAATATGGGAAAATCATGTTATTTGCAATAACTCAGAAAAATCGAATGCAGTTAAGGAAAAAGAAAAAAAAGTAAGAAAATGTGGATGTATGTTACATAGAATACATGCTATCTTTCTTATTCACTGTTACAAAATCTGTGCTTATTTGTGGGTGTGTAATATATAGATTTTGTTAGCAATTTATGTTTTAAATAGCAACCAATTGGTCATGGGTGTGTTGTGAAATTAGTCAATCATTAGGTTAGAAAAGATACTGAGAATGAAGACCAATTTGGATGGAAGTTGCAAACTACTAAACTATATCATTTGTGTATATAGGCAATATATATATCTCATATTAACATGTAAATTAGATGAGATTCCTTTCAAATAGATCATGGAAATATATATTTGCAGTTAGAAGGCCCCCAAACTGGGGATGCTTGGGAAGAGGAATTAATGTTATAGTAAACTTTATTATTGAAATATGAACATACCTAATCTCTACCTCAACAGACTCTCAAATAGTTTTGGGGTTAGCTTAGGACCACATAGGAAGTCAACCACAAGTTCAAAAAATAGCTAGAATACTATTCTACAAAATTATTTAAATCCTAGGGATTTTTATTTTTTACCTCAATTTAGTAGACATAATAATATCTACTCTGGGGACCAGCTGAGCACTGCAAGTGCCCTTATTTCTGAAGGCTTCAACTTGTAAATCACATGTAGAGGAAAAACAGAGGGTATTGAAAGAAGCAAGACCTGTGCATAGACCCCCCCCCACAAAAAAAAAATTAATTCAAGATGGAAAACTCCAAAAAGAATAAGTGGTAGTTACAGTAGCTTAAAATAAAGTTGAGTTGTATTATTGGAGGGGTGGGGTATCTGACTCAAAAATCAAATTCATTTTTTACTATGGGTTTGGCATTGTCTCTAGGAAAACATTCACAGAAGTGAGTTCTGCAATACACCATTTCTGTGATATATTTCCCAAAAATAGCATTCCAGAGTAAAATAAGTATTAAAGAAGAAAAACTGCTTAATTTGCTACAATATATCTGAAATACTATCATTTAACATGTAATGATTACATAAGCTATTGGCATATTCTAAATTTTTTTGTATTAACTCTTCAAAATCCAATATGTACTTTTAATATGTGTAAAAATATGTATGTGTGTATTTTTGCATGTGTTTGGTAACATTGCAATTCATATTACTTAAAAAAGTAATTCTTTAAACAAATGAATTAAAGTAGGCATTTGAAATAATGAAAAGAAAACCTTGTATTAATATGATTTGAGAAGCTGACAGAAGGCAGTAATTAAATGGTGAATTGTCTGGATGTGAAAGAAAAAAAAGTACACACTGGTGGTTATAGAATAGACAGGGGGATGTTAAGAAGAATAAAGAGAATGGAGAAGCCAAAGAACTTATATGTGTGACACATGGACATTAACTAAGGGGGGGGCATTGCCAGAGGAAATGGGGTACTGGATGGAGAGGGGCAAAGGGGGAAAATTGGGACAACTGTAATAGCAAAATAAATAAAACATATTTAAGGAACAAAGATCCAATTTCTTTTTTCAAAAACCAACTACAATAGCATCAAAAATATGAAGTACTTTTCTAGCTAAACAAATGCAAGACCTATACACTAAAGACTACATAACATTGCTGAGAGAAATTAAAGAAGACCTAAATAAGAGAACTAAGCTTTGTTCATGGGATTGAAGATGTCAGTTCTCTTCAAATTGATCTATAGATTCAAGGCAATTCCAATGAAAAACTCAGCAGGCTGTTTTATAGAAATTGACAGACTGATGATAAAGTTCATATGGAAAAGCAAAGAGTCTAGAATAGCTAAAACAATAAAAAAAAATGGAGGGGGGAGAATGGCAATAAGTTGGAGGACTTATGCCATTTATTTAAACTACACTAATCAAGATAGTGAGGAGTATTGGCACAAAGATAGACACATAGATTAATAGACTAATGAAATAAAATAGAGTCCAGAAATAGGCCCACATGCATATGGACAACTGATTTTGGGACAAATATACAAGGCAATTCAGTGGAAAAAGGATAATTTTCCCAAATCAATTGGTGGTGGAATGTTTGGATATCCACATATAAACAATGAAGGGTAGAGAAGGTCTATCCAGAAAAAGTCTAGTTAATATATCGAGAATGGTTTGTGTGACATTGAGGTAGTCTGGCAACCAAGGAGAGTGGACTGGACTGTGCATATGTGAACAACGATGGCTTCATTGTACTCGTCAGTGGGGGTGGCAGATCCCATTAAGTGTGTACTGTGTGGCCTTCACATTCAAAATAACTGAGTAAGTAGAACAATGAATCTGTATCAAATTTTGTGTGACCTTCAGCATTCCTCTGCAGAAAATATTTGGGTGATTCAGAAGACCACAGCTATGGGCAAAAACCAGCGATCAGCAGCTTCATCACAACAACATGCCCACTCATTCATCACCCCTTGTGCAAAGATTTTTGACAAAACATCAAATCACTCAGGTGACTCAGCCCCACTACAGCCCAGATTTGGTGCCCTGCGACTTCTGTCTTTTCCCAAAACTAAAATCACCTTTGAAAGGGAAGAGATTTCAGACCACTGATGAGATTCAGGAAAATATGATGGGGCAGCCGATAGCCAATGGGAGAACTGCATGAGGACCCAAGGTGCCCCACTTTGAAGAGTACTGAGGTGTCATTGTCCTGTGTACAAAGTTTCTTGTATCTTATATCTTTTTCTATACATGTCTCTATTTTTCAAATTATATCACTGGATACCTTCTGGAAAGACCTTGTATATATGTCAAAACTGGTCAGGTTGTATATTTTCAATATATGTAGTTTATTGTATGTCATTATGTCTCAGTATAGCTATTTTAAAAACATTACAATTTATTTATGTATGAAAAAAACCTCAATGTTTAATTTTTCAGATGATTTTGTGAGAAGTCTTTCAAATAAAAATAGTCACTTTTGCAAAAAGTTAAAAGAATAGATTTTTAACTTTGAAATGAGAATAGTAATTCTCCAAAATAAATTCTAATTTTATAATGACACAATTCATGTAGATATCTATTTTCATCCCTAATCCTCTGAATTAGTACTATGATATTAAGCAGGAAATTCTATTAACTTTAATGCTAGGGAAATTAAATGATTTCCTAGAATCACCCCAAGTAAAAATTAAAGGGCAACAGTTTGGCTTTTAATATATTTTGATAGCATAAAAACTATTAGAATAACAATTAGACTTGGTTTAGTGGTTTAAAAAATTGTCATTTAAAAGACCTAACTGTCCATCAGGGAATGAATGGGCAAACAAAATATGGTATACATACAATGGGATATTATTTAGTCTTTAAAAAGAATGAAATTCTGCTGTATGCTAAAACATAGATGAATTTTGAAAACATACTAATTGAAATAAGCTAGATACAAAAGTGTAAGTAGTATATGATTCTACTTACATGAGGTACCTAGGATAATCAGAATTATAGAGACAAATTGCAATAGTGGTTACCAGAGGCAGAGAGGAAAGGGGGAGGAGGTATTAGTGCTAAATTAGCACAGATTTCAGTTTGGGATGATGAAAAAATCCTAGAGATGTTCAGTGGTCATAGTGCCCACCAATGTGAATGTAACAATGGCACAGAATTACACATTTAAAAATGTTAAAAATAATCAATTTTATGTTATATATAGTTTACCATAGTAAAAATAAATATTTAAAATTTTTATAACTATATTTTATTGATTATACTATTATAGTTGTCCCAAAATTTTCCCCTTTGACCTCTCTACTCTTTACTCCCATTCCCTCAGGCAACCCCCACATCTTTGTTCATATCCATAAATCATGCATAAAAGTTCTTTGGTTACTCCATTTCCTATGCTGTACTTTTTACATCCCCATGGCTACTCTGTAACTACCAATTTGTACTTCTTACTCCCCTCACCTCTTCACCCATTTCCCCACAACCCCTACCCATCTACAACCATCAAAATGGTCTTCATATCTATGATTCTGTCTCTGTCCTTCTTGTTTACTTAGTTTGTTTTTTAGATTTAATTGTTGATAGATATGCATTTATTGCCACTCTATGTTCATAGTTTTGATTTCTTCTTTTTCTTAAATAAGTCCCTTTAACATTTTATAAAATAATGGCTTGGTGATGATGAACTACTTTATTTTTTTCTTGTCTGGGAAGCTCTTTGTCTGCCCTTTGATTCTAAATTATTGCTTTGCTGGATAGAGCATCTTGGAAATAGGTCCCTGCTTTTCATGACTTTGGATATTTCTTGCCCAATCCCTTTTAGCCTGCAAAGTTTCTTTTGAGAAATCAGCTGAAGTTTTATGGAAACTCCCCTGTAGGTAACTAACTGCTTTTCTATTGCTGTTTTTAGGATTCTCTCTTTATCTTTAACCTTTGGCATTTTAATTATGATGTGTTTTGGTGTGGTCCTCCTTGGATCTAGCTTGTTTGGGGCTCTCTGTGCTTCCTGGAATTGCATATCTATTTCTTCCACAAATTAGGGAAGTTTTCTTTTATTATTTTTTCATATAGGTTTCTAATCTCCTGCTCTTTCTTTTCTCCTTCTGGCACCCCTATGTTGTGAATGTTGGAATGCTTGATGTTCTCCCGGAGGCTGCTTTACGCTATCCTTGATTTTTTTGGATTCTTTTTCCTTGTTGTTCTGATTGATTGGTTTTTAAAAAGATTTTATTTACTATTTTTCAGAGAGAGGGTAAAAGAAAGAGGAAGAGAGGGAGAGAAACATCAATGTATGGTTGCCTTTTATCTGCCTCCAGCTATGGACCTGCTGGGGACCTGGCTTGCAACCTAGTTATGTTGCCTTGATTGGGGAATCAAACCAGTGACCTTTGGGTTCTCAGGCCAGTGCCTTATCCACTGTGCCACCAGCCAGGGCCAACTGATTGAGGTTTTTTGTTTTTTTTTTCCTTGCTTATGTTCCAAATTATTCATTTTTTGGCTTCATCCATTCCACTATTGTTTCCCTGTAAATTGTTTTTTTTAATTTCAACTAGTGTATTCTTTATTTCTGACTGAACCTGTTTTATGCTGTTTAGGTCTTCACATAAGTTCCTTGAGCATCCCTATAACTAGTGTTTTGAACTCTGCATTTGATATATTGCTTATCTTTCTTTTGTATAGCTCTTTTTCTGGAGTTTTGATCTGGTCTTTTGTTTAGGTCATGTTTTTTTGTCTCCTCATTTTGTCAGCCTCCCTTTGTTTGTTTCTATGTATTAGGTAGAGCTGCTGTGACTCCCTGTCTTGGTAGCAAGGCCGAATGTAGTAGGTGTCCTATAGGATCCAGTGGCACAGTCTCCCCTATCACCCATGCTGGTACTTGAGGTGCACCCTTTGTGTGTGACAATTGCACCCTCCTCCTGTAGTTGAGCCTTGATTGCTGTTGGAAGGTCAATGGGAGGGATTTACCCAGGCCAGTCAGCTTCAAGGACTGGCTGTGACCACTAACCACCATTCTTCACCCTCCATGGAGGATCTGCTGTGCATGGCAGTGTGATGGTGCTCCAGGTGGTTTGTAGCTTCCCATGGGTAAACAGGCTCTGGGGTTTCCTCATTGATGCAGGCCAAGGTCAGCCCCGACCTGTGTACTATCTGGGGCCAACATGCATGAGCTATTAAGCAATCTGCAGATGGCTGCTACTTGTGTGGGGCTTGAAGATTCTCAGGCAAAGCCAAGCTGTGAATCTAGGATAGCTGCTGCTAGTATTGCGCCTGGGGCTATTTAGCAAGAGGTATGGTGGTTGGGGGCTCCCTGAGACTGGCTGTTTCTTGTTTGAGAGGATTTAGGAAGTTGTGAAGCATGAGCCAAGACCAGCCACTCATATGGAAAAGCCATTGTTACCAGCTTGGGTGGGCCTGTTAGTTGGTGCAACAGAGCCTTGGGCTCTAGGAGGATGACCAGGGCAGGGCAAATAATCTTAGCCAGGTTGATGGAGTCTCAGATATGGCATCTGCCTGCTGGCTCTGTGGAGTGAGGGCTCATAAAAGGGACAATGGCCTCTACACACCTTTCTACCTGGGAGAAAGCTATCCCCCAGCTCTCACTTTGATGCCAGATGCTTCAGTTCCTCCCTGTATGCCACTGGAGACTTTCAAGCTGCTACCCCAGAGTGAGTCTGAGTAAGTCCATGTGTGGGTTATTTAAAAGGAACTGCTTGGGACTCTAGAAGTTTCTCCCACTGACTCAATCCCTGCTGGCTTTTGCAGTCTGAAATTATGGGTCTTACCTTCCTGGCACTGGAATCTTGGGCTGGGAAGCTTCATGTGGGGCTGGGACTCCTTGCTCCTGAGATATCCTTCTTGGATTTTTATCTACCATATGTAGATGTGGTTTCCTTAATTCTGTAGTAGTTGGATTTCTATTCAACTTGACTTCTTTTTTTTTTTTAAATTTTATTGTTGTTGTATTACATCCATCCCCTTTTTGCTCCCCTCTGTCCCCCTCCCCATCCACCCATTCCCCCCAAAGTCAATCCCACATGTTGTCCATGTCCATGGTTCCTTTATACTAGGTTCTTGTCTAAGCTGCTCCCCTTCTTTGCCTCTATCTCCCCCCTCCCCCCAACCCCTTTCCCCCTAACCACTGCAGGCCTATTCCTTGTGTTCATATACTTGGTTCTGTTTTGCTTGTTGTTAGTTTTGCTCATTATTGTCCCGTAATGGGTGAGATCATATGATATTTGTCCTTCACTGACTGGCTTATTTCACTAAGCATAATACTCTCCAGTTCCATCCATGTTGTTGCAAAGGTACAAGTTCCTTCTTTCTTTCTGCTCTATAGAATTCCATTGTGTAAATGTACCAAAGTTTTTTGATCCAATCATCCACTGATGGGCACTTAGGCTGTTTCCAGCACTTGGCTATTATAAATTCAACTTGACTCCTGATGGTTCTGAGTGATGGTTGCTCTATAGTTTAGTTGTAATTTTGATGTGGTTTTGTGAGGAGGTGAAACTTGTTTACCTATGCCTCCATATTGACCAGAAGTCAATAAATATTTTTTTAAAAGCTTGGACTGAGAACCAGTTCTTACATTTAAAAGTTATAAGATCTTGGGGTATAAGAGCTGCAAGTGCCTCATATGCAAATAGAGATAATAACAATTTCTACCTCACAGAATTTTTGTGACAAGGAGATAAATTATGTAAAGCATTTAAACAGACTTTTTTGGGGGGATGAAGTAGAAATGTAGAAATGGTAGCTATTATTACATATTTACTTATTTATTTACCTCTGTACCTCAAAATTTTTTGAATGAATAAATGAATGAAGAAACATTCATCTGAATGAATGCTAGGATCTGAAATGCTAGAACAATGGCAACAAAAATGACTATTAATATTTGCATAATGATTTAGAGTTCACAGAAATCATTCATATTCATTACCTCATTTGAATGTCAGAATAAGGAAATGAGTGGGGCATATGTGAGACTTCTCTTCCTAACCACCAAGAACCTACGGCAGGCAGCAATTACCAGGGATGGTGCAATGGAACAGTGGAGTATAGCAAACTTAAATTTAAACCCTGGCTTGAAATCTAGGGTCTTTTCCATAGAGAGAACATAAAATGACCAACAGGACAGAAAAATATTCAGAACATAAAATCACCTGGGGATTGGTCGGGAGTACTAGTTTGGCTCCTTTGCCCCAGGTATCTTTCCTTTTCTCAGACCTAAAAAATTAGCCACTATGCTTCTGGAAATTCACAGAACCTAAGATGAGACATGTTGACAGTGAATGAGAACCTGAGAGGATGGGAAAGAAACTCATTATGTTAAAGGAAGAAGAATTTCTGTCCTACAATCTTACTTCCGTTGCTGTATGAATGTCCTGGAGCAATAAGGCTGTCCCATGTCTTGGTCCATGATTTCTCCTATTGTTAAGTTACTGTCCTCCTTTATATTTATATGCAACTGCACTTTAAATAAGGTGGAAGATGGAGAATGCACATTGGAAGTAGACAAGGAAATAGGGGTAGTGCAATCTGAAGTAGGTTAGATCTAGACTGCGATTATTGCTAGAGGTTGAGGGCAGTGACTTACACAATATGTAAGGAAGGTATTAAGTAAGAAATGGGACTGTCTTTCTTTATTGCTGCAGAACTTTTTGCAGCAATGAAAATGAAATTAGAGTCTTTCATGCATTACTATCTCTGTTAATTCTTACTCCATAATTCCTTGGTCTATCTTTTTCTTTTTTCTTTTTTTTATTAGAATTTGTGAAGCTTATTTGTTTTTTCTGACTATATTTTTGGAGGTGTTATTTTCTATCTACCCTTAAATTCTGCAGCTGAAGTGTGTACCAAATTCTCATTTCCCTTAAAATGTTAGAATTGAGTCATAAGAAAGCTGGATAGCCATCCAATCACCCTAAAAATTGCTGGAAGCAAAGCCTTAGTGAGGTGACTCCTATCTCAAACTGGATGGCAAGCACATACAGTAGTTCTCCCAATGCCTTCATCATAATAGAGGTGATCTTCCTGACATCTCTTTTATTATCTACCTGCCTAAGATGCTCTTTCTGGCTCTAATGAGTAAGGCTACAGACTCATGTCATTGCTCCTTTCTCTCTACTCCTCTAACCTCGGGTAGCATGCAGCCAGATTCTGTCTTCATTGTTATTTGCAGAAAGTGCCATCTTTAAAGGACAGTGCCTTTTGCAAGTCTCATAAGAACTTCAACTGGTCTGGCAAAGATTGAAACATATTTCACACCTTAAAGGACTGTTCTTTATTTGGGGTTATTTTAAAAAAAAACAACACTCTATAACAACCTGTTTCTTATGTATTTCTTCATGTCTTTACCACAGTGCTTAAAATACACAGTGCATAAATACTAAGATCTGAAAAGCTCAATGTTACTAATTATTAAAATGTTATTAATTGTACATAGTAAGAATCTTTAAAATAAATAGAAACTTCTTGAATGAACATCTGTGCGACAGTATATTTTCAGATCACATCAGGTTGCTGGTCTACTAGACACTTAGAAAATCTCATATAGAGGTAAAATTGTGATGGTTTCTAAGGCAACTGGTATCTCTACCAGGGAAAGAAGTATCTACTCCTAGTATTGGCTGTCCAGAGAGAATCCGATCGCACATTAATATAAACGCTCCTTTCATTGCTTCTAGGTTAAAGAAGAAAATGAGGCATACAGAACCTTGATTACTGATGAGAGTGATAATGTGATGGAGCCTGTAGATACTTCTGTGCCCCCTGGACAAATGGAGCTAAGGTAGAAGGGTCTGTGCTAAAAGGAAAAGGGTCTTAGAGAGGATTTGGGATTCACAAACTTTGAAGGAGGCAGTAGGTGGCCTAAATTGTTGGTATTCAGGAGATTTTGGAGGAGGTAGTGGGGAGTGTATTAATTTGCTCAGGCTGAGATAACAGAGAACCATAGTTTGAGTGGCTAGGTAGAGGTATGGAATCATGGAAGTTCATGTTGATCCCTGAATGTTTGCTGTAGCAAAGAGTAATATACTACTTGGGGAGTGAAGAGCGATGGGGCTGGAGATGTTGATGGGGCTCACAACATTGAGGGTCTTGTCTAGTGAGCTGAGAGGTTTGATTTTAACATGGAGACTATTGAAGAAAAGAGAAAGACATAAGGGTGAGGAAAGACTCAAGTAAATTGCAGAAGGAGGGAAGTTAAAGTTTGTGAATCCCAAGTCCTCTTTAAGACCCTTTTCCTTTTAGCACAGAGACCCTTCTACCTTCTGCACGATACCTGTTTTTGTTTTTGCTTCTACTGAGAGATTGGGGAATAAAGCCTAGGACTTGAGGGGAATAGTAAAGGTTTAGAGTAGCCAGTGTAAATAATAGGGAAATAAAAACAGTTTCAGAACCACAATGAAACTGCAGTGAAGCAAGGCTCTCAAAAGTGTGTAGAGAGGTGAGAGGAATAGCCCTGAACAGAAACTGAAGGAGGTTGATTTCTCTTTGGACAGCTGACAGGGTTGATGAGGCCAAAGTGCCAGGCTAAGGGAATTGAGGAGGCTGGTGTGAGAGTGCTCATGTTTTGGGTTCCAGGTGAGGGGAAGGACAAGGAACCAGGAGGAAGCTAGAAGTCTGCCAAACTAAGACATTTGAGGCAAAGATAAGGCTGAAGAGCAGGTTTAAGGACAGGGAGACCATGAGAACTGCAGCAGCATAGAAAATGGTGGGGAAACAATGAAGTTTCTGATTCAGGATTTCGGAGGCAAAGCAGTGTCAGTAAGGACCAAGTCCTAAAGTCAGTATTAATATATGGAGAAAACGTGCTGAGATTACACAGGAGAGTTTGATACTAGACCTAAAGGCAAAATTTCCTAAAAATGATGTCAACATGCCTCCATTATTTGATCTTTTTTCAACTTTGGGCTTAGGGAAATATTGAAAACCTCTGTTCCCTAAGGAAGATGAAAGTAAAAAGATAGAACTCTAAAAAGCAAGTACATCTGGGGACCATTAATTATATGTAAAAACAAAAACACCCTCAAAACAAGAAACAGGACAGGAGAGGTAAGCACTCTGCAATGTTAAATAACTAGCTCGAAAGAATTTTTTGCCTAAATCTTCATAATAAGGCATTTTATTTGGTTATACTTCCTGTAAATCTTGAAACCAGAGAACTTTTATTTAAGTTTTGTTATATAAATCCCCTCCATCCATGAAAAACAGCTTGAATTCTCTTTTATGTTCTTGTCATTCTCCTGGGGTTGTGAGTTTGATTAGTAAAGTGGACCTGTAATTTTTAAGTTCACACTCTATAGTTTATCTAACTATTCATTATTGCCCTAATTTCTCCCTCCAGGAATCAGTTTTCTATTAGACAGCTTTCTTTTCCAAAAAACTGTCTAAAATATTAAAATAAGAACTTAAAAAAAAGAAAACATTAACCTTGTTTATTTAGGATATTCTGTAGGAATCTTTAGTTTAAAGTGAATAAAGCTATACGCAAATGTTCATAGCATTATTCATAATAGCTAAGAAGTGAAAAACCCAATTGTTTATTAACTGATGAATGAGTAAGTAAAATGTGGTAGTTAGTCACATAACTGCATATCATTTGGCAATAAAAAGAAATGAAGTACTTATACATGCCACAGCATGAATGAAGCTTGAAAACATTATGCTAAGTGAAAGAAGCCAGACACAAAAAGCCACATATTATATGATTCTGTTTATTTGAAATGTCCAGAATGGGCAAATCTATTGAGACAGAGGAATATTAGTGGCTTCTAGGGTCTAAGGGGGATAAGAATGGGGAATGATTACTAATGGGTATAGTGTTTCTTTTAGGGGTAATAGAAATGTTGTAGAATTAGATAGTAGTGATAGTTGCAAAAAGCACTGAGTTGTACATCTTTTTAAAAATATTTTATTTTATTTTTTTAGAGAGGGGAAGGGAGGGAGGAAGAGAAGGAAGGGAACATCGATGCATGGTTGCCTTTCACATGCCTCCAGCGAGGAACCTAGCTGGACACCTTGCCTGCAACCCAGGCATGTGTCCAACTAAAAATCAAACCCACAAACCTTGTGTTTGCAGGTTGGTTCTCAGTCCACTGAGCCACACCAGCCAGAGCTGAGTTGTACATCTTAAGAGGTGAATTTTATGGAATCTGAATTATATCTCAGTAAAAAAGTAAATAAAGCTACTTGAGATTAAAGTAAGGGCTATATGACACATCAGGCATGCTACATAGAAATAAAGCATTTATTTACTCCAATTTAATGTCCTCAAGGCTGGTTTATTTTGCTTTGTTATACTTGTCTATTACTCTAAGCTATAAAGTTACCTGACTTAAGATTTTTTAAAATGGGGTCACATATATCTTTTATCAGTTGGTCATATTCATTTTTCAAAAATGAATTTAAGGTTTCTACATACATTAAACATTTCTTATTTATGTCCATTATTTGAAAAGTCTCACTAAACAGACCAAACCTTTAATGGTGAATCTGGGTCCAAACAGCCAGGAGTGGAACTGCCTGGTAATAAGTGTCATACTACTTGACAAATTCTCTCATACTGTTTTAGGAGAACCAGTCAAACAGTGATTGGTTGAGATATTTTATAAGGCAAGCAAAGTAGGTGATTGAATTAAAGAAGATATCATTAATTCAGCTTAGAAGCAAGATTTTCTTCTTTTTTTAATACCTGTCTACATTTCATATAATTAAAAAAATATATATGTATTGCTTATTTTATTTTATATTTAATTGATTCTAGAGAGTGGGGAGAGAAGGAGAGGGAGAGAAACATCAATGCCTCCTACATGCTCCTGGAATCCACAACGCAGGTATGTGCCCTCACCAGAATTGATCCCTTGATCTTTTGGTTTGCAGGGTGATGCCCAACCAACTGAGCCACACTGGCCAGGGTGCTCTTTCATTTTTTCCTTGGGTTTATTTATAGCCTGCCTTTCCCAAAATATGTTTGACATGGTTTTTAGCAAAAGAACTACACAATGAGGTTAATGAAATAGAAATAGAGAATCAAGACCAAGGGAAAACAAAGGAAGCAAATAAAGAAAAGGGAGAGGAGCAAAGGGGCTATAAGGAAGACCTGATTGTCATGAAATAAGCTCCTGTCATGCCCAGTTTGGAGAGTACCTACATCCTGTTAGGGAAGCCAGTGGGATTCAGTCAAGAAAATGGAAGTCTGGACCTACACTTACCCTTGAGTTGAGAGATTATTTCCCCACATAACCCAGCAGGAAGTAGAATATGCAGCCACGTCATAAATAAAGCCTACACTTAGAGCCAGCTCAGTCAATGCCATTAAGAAACATGCATGAATGTGCTTACAGAGTGATTTAAACAAATTGGTATTTGGAACATAAAATGAGACATTATAATTGAAAGCTAACATGAGAACAATTCAGAAATTGGTTAATTGTTCTCTTCTGTAGGAATAACACCTTTACATCACTGTTTGTGATGTTTGAGGCAGATTGTTATCCAGGCATGTGGGTTGGGCAGGCAATCCAGCTGTCCTTCCCACCTGCAGACATATCTAGACTGTTCTTTTGTTTGATGCTGCCTTATTTTTCTTAAACATGGCAGAGTCCATTTTATCAACTACCAACCACCCAGCCATAATCCTAATGCCTCTGCATTGTCTACAAAATAAAAATCCAACTTCCACAAAGTAATATTCATAAAGCTCTCAGCAATGTCATACCCCATTTATCTAGATTAATTCCAACTCAAATTAGCAAAGACTTACTAAGCCTAATAGATGATATATATAACTGCATATACCTCTCCCTAAAATCTGACTAACAGGAAAAACAGATATAGAAATAGGTACTAATAATAAAATGTAATAATGTAATAATTTATTCTTCTGTGTATGGTGAAGGGGTTGTTACAAAAACCTTACATGGCTAAGTGTCATCTGAGCTGGATTTTAGAGGAGGAAGGGGAATTTTGTCAGTGGTAAAGCTAAGAAAGGGAATTGTAAATAGAATGAAAAAAGACTACAAATGTATGAATGCACATTTTTTTTGCTTTGTTCTTAATTTTTATTATTTAAAGTTTAAAATTTTTATTGAGTTTATTGGGGGTGGTATTGGTTAATAAAACTATATAGACTTCAGGGATATAATATAATTCTATAATACATCATCTATATATCGTACTGTGTGTTCACCACCCCCAGTCAGGTCTCCTTTCATAGCTATTTATCCTGCCTTTACCCTCTTCTATTTCTTCTCATCCCCATTTCCCTCTGGTAATCACCAGGTTATTGTCTATAAGTATTTTTTTCTTTTTTGTTTAATCCTTTCATCTTTTTCACCCAGCCTCCCAAACCCCTCCCCTCTGACAGCTATCAGTCTATTCTTTGTATCTGAGTCTGTTTCTATTTCATTATTTTGTTCATTAGATTCCATATATAAGTGAAATCATATGGTCTTTTTCTTTCTCTGCTTGGCTTATTTCACTTAGCATAAAACTTTCCAGGCCCATCCATACTGTCACAAAAGGTATGATTTCCTTTTTCTTCTTCTTCTTCTTTGAACGGCTTTCTAGTATTCCATCATGTAAATGTATCACAGATCTTAAAAATTTAATTTATTGTTGTTGTATTGGAATTATTTCATTTTGTATCTCAGATTTTTTATCCACTCATCTTCTAATGGGTAGTTGGGCTATTTCCAAATCTTGACTATAAGATTTTCTTCTTTACCAGGACCAATTAGATGCATTAGTGGCCTTTTTGAAAAAGGAAAGAGGAAGAATGGATTAAAGAAGAAAAAGGAAAATGGAACTTTGCAGTCTTCTAATGTCTGACCTAACAATCACTGATGACCTGAAACGGGGTTTGTGGTTGTCATCAACAGTGTGTAGTCTAGGCCAAGATCTGACCCCACATTCAAGTGCACCAATGTTTAAGAAGAGAGGAGTCAGTGCCTAGACTTCCTGCAACTAACCCTAAAGAAGGCAGCTCTAGACTCATTGTTGTGGTAAAATTGAGAGTTAAAATTGGCCCCAAAAATCCCTCCCATCCCTGAATGCATATTTAATTCTTCAGATTTAGAAGTGGGGTGTCTCAGTCAGCTTGAGCTGCTATAACAAAACTACATAAACTGGGTGGCTTAAACAACAGAATTCATTCTCACTTTTGTGGAGGCTGGAAGTTCAAGGCCAGGGTGCTAGCATGCCTGGGTTCTGATGAGAGCCCTGTGGTTGTAGACAGCTTACTTCCTGTGTCCTGGAGTGGTAGAAATAGAGTAAGCTAGCTTTCAGGCCTCTTCTTATAGAGGCATTAAACACCTTCATAATAGCTCCGGCCTCATGACCTAGTTACCTTACAAAGGTCCCACCCTCTAATATTATCACCCTGGGGATTGGATCTTAACACAAACATTCAGTCCATAGCATGGAGTTTATTTCCTCTGCCTTTTAATCGAAGCTGGTCTTGTGGCTTGCTTTGCTCCCGCAAAACTCATTAGAAGTAACTTTCTGGAAATTCCAAGTTCAGGCCTCACAAGGGCTGGCACCTAACCTCTTGCAGCTTGAGCCACCATATAAGAAGTCCAAAGCCCTGGATAAGGCGCTGGCGTGCGAACCCAAAGGTCGCAGGTTCGATTCCCCAGTCAGGGCACATAACCAGGTTGCAAACCAGGTCTCCAGTCAGGTCTGTGGCTGGAGGCAGGTGAAACGCAACCATACATTGATGTCTCTCTTCCTCTCTGCCTCTCTCCCTTCCCCTCTTTCTAAAAATAATGAAATTTTTTAAAAATCTTAAAAAAAAAAAAAAAAAAGTCCAGTGTTCAGGCCCTGGCCTGTAGCACAGTGGAACAGTGGGTAAGGTGCCGGCCTGCAAACCCAGAGATCACTGGTTTGATTCCCCAGTCAGGGCACATAACCAGGTTGCAATCCAGATGTCCAGACAGGTCTGTGGCTGGAGGCAGATGAAAGGCAACCATACACTGATTCTTCTCTCCCTCTCTGCCTCTCTCCCATCCCCTCTCTCTGGAAATAATAAGTAAAATCTTTAAAATAAAATATTAAAAAAAAAATATGGATTGATGACAAAATGACAATTAAAAAAAAAAAAAAAAAAGAAGTTCAGACAACCCGGCGGGGGAGAGGCCATATAGAGAGACCCTAGAGGACAGAGTAGCATATAAAGAGAGAGGTTACAGGGAGGAGCACTCAGTCAGATATGTGAGTAAATAAGCATTTGCACATTCCAGACTCACCCACCATGACTGCAATAATTTTAAGCCACTATGTTTTAGTATGTTTTTTTTTTTATATAACAATTGATAACTGAGACAGTACATTAGGGAAAAAAAAAAAAGAAAAAACCTAAAAACATGGCATTGGCTTTGGGAGGGCAGAGGCTAAAAGGGCCTTCAGGAATTTGTAAAGGAAGGTGCAAGGACTGTTGAAATAATAAAATTGTTATTGAATACTGGAGAAAAGGCAACCTTTGTTACCTACTGGTGGAATGATTGGCAATGCTGCTGATTGGAAATATACAGGGCAGAGGACACTTAATAAACTTGTGAATATGGTTAAGGCAGAATGCTGCAAGAACCAACTGGTTTCTCTTAGCTGCGTATGACGGAATGTGAATAGAGAGTCCAAGCCAGGACATTGCTGCCAAAGATCAAATCCAAGGCTTTCCACCTTCGTGATAGGGCTTCTAAGAATGTTAAGTATACACCTCTTGAATTTCTTTTTTTTCTCTAAGTAAAGGCTGCCTGAGAATCGTAAGGGTATTATGCCATAGCACCTGACTAACCTGAGATAGAGTATGTCTGTCTGTCTCGAAGGGATTTGTGGGTGTGGCTTTTATCTAATGTAGATTAGATAATTTGATTGAATTTGATACACTGGAAACCCAGTAAGGTTTGTTTTCTTTTCTTTTTTTTTTTAAAGAAATTATTAAAGCATGGCTTGGAGGGGTAAGAGAGAGTTAAAAAATGACAGAGGCCTTTGAGGCCCGAACGTTTTCTGGACAAGAAGCAACAGAGAAATCTACTGAGTTGTAAACATAGACCATTTCTTATGGAAAAGGAAGAATGACTTAGACGGAAGAGCCAAAGGCATAGAGATTTGAGAGAACTACTCCCAGCAAGCAGAACTAGGCCTCAATCAACGAACATTCTCTGATCTCAGAGTTGTAGAAAAGTGATAATATGTGCCAGGACTAATTTGAGAATTACTATGTTCTGGTGACTGCTGTGTGTCTCATACTACCCCACCCCCACATCCCAATCTTTTTTTTTTAAAGATTTTATTTCATTAATTTTAGAAAAAGGGGAAGAGAGAGAAGCAGAGAGGGAGAGAGTCATCAATGTATGGTTGCTTTTTACCTGCCTTCAGCCACAGACCTGACTGGAGACCTGGCTTGCAACCTGGTTATGTGCCTTGGCTGGGGAATCGAACCTGCGACCTTTGGGTTTGCAGGCTGGCGCCTTATCCACTGTGCTACCAGCCAGGGCCCAGTCTTTTTTAATAGAGTATCTATTGTGGTAATCTGGTCTCTTTGTCACCATGTGATGTTAGATGCATATGGGGCAGATAACTTGTCTTTTTCATTCAAAGGACTTTGCAACCAAGCTGCTGCACCTTTGAAGTCCACATTTGAAATGCTTTTGCTGCACTTGGACATTACATATTTACCAGTCAAGATCCTAGAGATTGACCTGATGCCATGAGAATGTGAGGTCTTCAGGGATTTTGAGGAGTAGGTATATTTTGCAGGTGGAAAGAATGTGGCCAGAGGGTGGGGTTAGGAGTTAGTCTCTAAAGATTGTCCCCCAGGTGCTTCTACTTGTATATACTTGCCACTCTTCACATTAAGGCATGGAGCTTATTGCCCTTTCCTTGACTCCAGACTGTCTTTGACCCATAGAATGTGAACAAAGTACTGTTGAGATGCTCAAGCTACTGAGGTACCCTAACCAACAATCCCAGCTGACTAGCACCAATTGCCAACCAAATGAGTCATTTGGGATCTTCTAGTGATCCCAGGGCCTGGCTGATACCACTTGAGGAAGAAGCACCCAGGTAAACCACACAAGTGTGAGAAATACTAAATTATTGTGTTAAGCCACTAAATTTTGGTTGTATAGAAGACTGTAAGGGGAAGAGAACTAATAATATCTGTAGAAGGTTCTCATCTTGTGCCAGGTAGCCTGCTTGCCACTGTATACACCATCTTTGTTAATTCTCACAAAACTGTTCTGAAGAAGATGGTGATAGGATCCGGAAACTGAGGCTTAGACTAATAATCCAAATTACACAGTTAGTGGTAATACCAGAATTTGAGGGTAGATTATCTGGCTTCAATGCCTGTGTTCTTTTTAGTATATCATTTGACACTCACCAATAATTTATAATAGGAAAGCTTCAAGTGAAACATAGAGAAAAATATAATTTGTGATTTTAAAGAGTATTACTCTAGAAACCTTGTTTATATGAAGTACCAGCAATTCTTTTTTTTGTTTTTTAAATATATATATATATTTTTAAAAGATTTTATTTCATTATTTTTAGAAAGAGGGGAAGAGAGAGAGTCAGAGAGGGAGAGAGACATCAATGTTTGGTTGTGTTTCACCTGCCTCCAGCCACAGACCTGGCTGGAGACCTGGTTTGCAACCTGGTTATGTGCCCTGGCTGGGGAATCGAACCTGCGACCTATGGGTTCGCAGGCCGGCGCCTTATCCACTGTGCTACCAGCCAGGGCTTGTTTTTTAAATATTTTATTCATTATTTCTTAGAGAGAAGGACAGAGAAGGAGGAAGAAAGGGAGAGAAATATCAATGTATTGTTGCCTTTCACCTGACTCCAGCTATGGACTTGGCTGAAGACCTGGCTTGCAACCTGGTTATATGCCCTTGTTATGACTGGGGAATCGAACCAGCGACCTTTGGGTTTGCAGGCTGGTGTCTATCCACTGAGCCACCAGCCAGCGCAAATTCTTATTTTATTTTTTAAAATTTTATCGTTGTTGTATTACATCCATCCCCTTTTTGCTCCCCTCTGTCCCCCTCCCCACCCACCCATTCCCCTCAAAGTCAATCCCACCTGTTGTCCATGTACATGGTTCCTTTATACTAGGTTCTTGTCAAATTCTTATTTTATATACAATGCTAATATAGTGATAGCCAAATTCTTGTTTTATCATTCTCAATGAATAGATTTTAATTTAATTTAATTTCTTCTTTTAGCACGTATTCAAATAATAGAAATATATATTCATTATTTATTTTAATAATACATTTCTATTATATTTCTATGGAAAAATCTTTTGTTCTTGCTCTTTATGAAATCTTTGGTTGGTTTAACCCTGTCAAATCAGCTGACAAAATCTGTTCAATCTGTTCATTACATTACACTTTCTTTAAAGTTAATTTTTGTGACATAGAGATAAAGTGCAACAGAAGACAGTTATATTTGAAAGGCACAACATTCCTGAAATTTTGACTTAAATATAATGTGGATTAGAACACTAACATTACAAAATTTTGAAGCAGCATGAAATATCTGTTTCAAAGCCCCACATCTAAGATGTAATCTGTGGATAAAAAATAGTGACATTTCTATCCTTTCCCAAGATAGCTCATTTCACTTTATTCACAAATGATTGGGTAGCTATAGTTAGCTTACAGTTCTATACAAAGGAATCTCCGAGCATTCTCTTTAGCAGTATGGTTTTATATAAATGTGAGCAATGGTTTTAGGCAAAATTGTTCCTTTTATTTGCTTGCTCTAGACTTACAATTTCATAATCTGGCTCTCCTTAGGGTTATTTTTTCCAGTTGGTAAGTCCTTTACTAAACTTTCAGGGTGTGAACTAACAGAAATATTGAGGGAGACAGAATTGGGGAGAAGTCTGGCGGGCAGGTCTCTCCCACCATGAACCCCTTGCTCTGCCCTAGCTGTTTGCAACTATTTACTGGTGATTTTGTGAGTGAGCTGTGTTTTTGATTTTTCTGACATTTGCTCCCCACCTCATTTAACCTTAGTCTTTAAATTCAGCACAGTGTCCCCCACTCCAGCAAGCCCTCTAGTCATTATTAGTCTTGGTTGCATATTGCATTCACTCACCTCCAGTGCAGCCCTTATTTCATTGTGATCGCTTTGTTTCTTTCCCCCATTATGCTATGGCACTATTGAGGGAAGCAATTGCATTTTATTCTTCTTTATTTCCCTGGCCCTCAGCAGAATATGTGGCACAGAATTAGGTTCAATAGATGCTTGTTAAAGGAGAGAATGAAAGGGAAGTCAGCCTCTCTGCCTTAAAGAAAAAAATTAAACCCAAGCCTAAGAAAGGCACCTTCAAGGAAAACCACTGAAAAATACTATCTTACTTTCCCTTTAAAACAACTTTATTGAGAGATAGTTCACATGCCATATAACTCACTTCTTAGGGTTATCTATGCTATGATGAATCATTGCACATGCCATTTATACTCCTTCAGGCTGTATATACCTGAAGGAGTATATGTGTGTGTGTGTGCATATAAATAAATACATAAATAAATATTTATTTGTGGTATTTATATACCACAAATAGTTGTTCTTTCTTTTAAAAAATGTTTTATAATGACAGTTTTCAAACATTGTACAAAATATTCAATACCAGGATCCTTTTGTCTAGCATAGTGGTTATCAAACTTCAGCTGCATCAGAATCACCTGGAGGACTTATTAAAACATAGATTTGCTAAGTCCTGTTCTCAGAATTTCTGATTCAGTTGAGTCTGGGGTGGACCCAAGAATTAGCATTTGTAACAAGTTCTTAAATAATGCTGCTGCTAGTTGAGGGAGCATATTTTGAGAATTACTGGTCTAGCAATTTCAATAATTATCAACATTTTGCCATACCTATCATTTATTCTTCTTTCCCGCCTCTTCTTTTCTAAAATAAAATTTCTAACATTTCTTTGTGAGTTTACCCCTAAATATTTCTGTATCTAAAAAGGACCTGAAAAACATAATATTATCACACCTAAAATTTAACAATATTTCCTTAATATTATCTAATTGGTAATCATAAAAATTTTCTGATTATTTAAAAAAACTTTATATGATTCATTTGTTCAAATCAGAATTAAAACAAGGTTAACACATTTCATTTTGTTGTAACTCTGAAGTCTCTTAATCTAAAATGGTGCTCTCTCCTTTTTATTTCCTCATGCCAGATAATCCTGCAGAATGGCTTACATTCTGACTTTGGCTAATTTCTTCCTTGTAGTGGAATTTATCCTCCTATCTACTATAAACTAGTAGATACTACTATAAAATAGGAAATCCTCCTATTTCCTATAAACTGGAAGTTAACATTAAAGCTTTAATTATATTTAATTTTAACTTTAGCAAGAATATCTTGATATCATGTTATATTGTATCATATTAGGAGCCACATAATGTCTGGTTGCCCTAAATACTATTAGTGATGCTGAATTAATTGGTAGATTCAAGCGGTTAACAGCTTAATCTTTACACTGTAAAGTAACTATCAACCTTTCTCTTAATAGTTTTATCATCCATCTATTGATGAGCACTGCCTACCCCATGTGAAGACACTGGGAAAAAGTGGCCATCCTCAAGCCACAGAGAGAGGAGGGATCAGAAGAAATCAACCTTGCTAATAGCTTGATCTTAGATTCCTAGCCTGCAGAATTCTGAGAAAATAAACATGTTGTTTAGGCCACCTAGTTTGTTTGGCAGCCTTAGCAAACTAAGACAATGCCTTAGCTACTTCTAATCATGATCAGTAACTTTTGTGTATTTAATTAACTAATTAATCAATTCTCTTTCTTATTTTGATATCATTATGAACTCACAAAGGGATTTTAAACATTTTTCATGTATTTTTTCCATTACTATTTAGTCTCCTCATGCTCTCCTCCCATGAATGGATGTTTGAACTGTTTCTTATTAGGTCAGAGGAAGCTCCAGATGAAGTAGACTTTTGTGCCATTTTGATGTGACTTGACAGTCTTTGATAACTTCCTTGCTTTCAGGCGGAAGACATACCAGGCTTATTATGTACACTTTATGTCCCAGACCTGGGATCAGTGATCTAGAAATGGTATAATCTGGTTGTTAGAGCTCTTCATTGCTACCGGGTTGTCATTGCTTCTTAGCTTTTTCAGAAAAAAAATTTTAGGGCTTTTACCCCTTTGTTTTTCTATTTATATGTTTCATCTTTTATGTGAAATGTTTTGGATCCTAACACATTAATGTAATTATTTGCTCTATAATATCCATAGAATAGTTTCAAAATGATGACAATATTGTTTTATTAGACTACCAAATAAAATTTAAACTTTGCATTCCTTTTGCCTTTAGAATAAACATATTTCTTTTTATTTATTTATTTTAAAAGATTTTATTATTTCCAGAGAGAGGGGGAGGGAGAGAGGCAGAGAGGGAGAGAGACATCAATGTATGGTTGCCTTTCAACTGCCTCCAGCTATGACGTGGCTGGAGACCTGGCTTGCAACCCGGTTATGTGCCCTGGCTGGGAATCAAACCAGTGATCTTTGGGTTTGCAGGCCAGCACCTATCCACTGAGCCACCAGCCAGGGCTCTAGAATAAACATATTTATAAGACTATATAATCAAAGTCTATCCCCTAAAAGACATAAAATAGTTTTTTTCTTTGTGTGGTTATATAACCAACTTGATATATAGTTTATTTGTTTTAAAACTGTCTTCCTGGTACTCTGTCAAGCAATGTTTGTTTATTTCATAAGCATCATTAGAAGATACTTTTCTTCAAACTTGAATGAGAATTGAAGTTAAAAGATGAAATGTGAAGAATCACAGTTCTGGGACCTCACCTTCCTACTTACCATGCACCATTGGATAGTTCACCAGTAATTTCACAGCAATTCATCCAGGGTTCCTGGACAAAACATTTTAATCATTATTTCAATTTAGATCACTCTGGTCATGTCATGGATACTGAAATCTTAATGTTCCCAGGCTCTTGTTGGTCCTTGAATAGCAAAGTCTACAGATATATTGAAAATGTCTTCCAATACTGCTAACAGTCCTCTTCACTGAACTGAAGTACTCATGATTAAAAAAGAATCCTAGCCAGAAGTTCTCTTTGAGGTCAAGTTTTTCATATGAAATATCTGAGTTAGTCTTTTGATCCAGTAAAAAGATGAACTCACACACATGTGCACGAGCACACATATACTCCTCTCAGGTCTGTTAGATTGCATCATTTATTATGTGTAAAATGTCATTTGGCTATACTGAAACGAGCATATTTATACAGAAAGTATAACTCTAGAATCAGATGGAGTTGATTTTATATTGCCCGATAACTACTAACAATGATTGTAATAATATTGCTAACCTTTTATGAACTTTATATCTTAGCTGTAAAAGGGGTATAATGTATACTTAGTAAATTAGGTCCCAAATGTAAGATGGCTGGCACAGTATATCTGGCACACAATAGGGGTTTGATAATAATTTTCATTCTCTCAACCTAAAAACCTCTTAGGACAAGCAGAAGCAAAAGAAATTGTTTGATCTTGAAGATGATTGTGAGCACCGTCCTACTTCCTCTCTTGGTTCTTAGGTCATTTTGCATAATCTAGCTCTACTATAATGGAGCACCAACCTAAACTGTTACTGCTTCCGTTGGTCAGGAAGCCATAGTATTAAGCAGCATTCAGTCCTGTTGATTTGTATAAATCAGCAATTTTCAACTGGTGTGCCACAAGGATTTTTAAAACATGCAATACTTAGTCAGGGGTACTGACTTTTTTCCCCTTAGATTAATAAATAAAATGATGACAACAGCGAACACAAAAACAGCCATTTGGTGTGAATGAATCAAAATTATACCTATTTTTTGTCAGACCAGCAAAAATTATATTTTTTGGTATGCCACAGAATTTTAGTAATTATTTTATACATGCCATGAGATGAAAAGGTTGAAAATTGCTGGTATAAGGCACAGCGGTAATATTAAAAAGCTGACTAAGTTAATCAGGTGTTTTCCTACTAGCTGGCAGAGAGGACATCCCAGAGAGCTTCTGGAGGGAAATTCCTTAATTTTTCAGGATCACTCAAGGAATGTTACATGTCTAATCTTACTGGAGATCTTTTACTTCACTTGAAAAGGCATTTTCTCACCCAAAGTAAAATGAAGCACAAAACTCAATTATAATTGTAGATTTCATCCTGATAGATATCTGGTGGGAGCAATGTTTTCCTTAGGGTTGGTACTCACTGTTTTTTTCCTTGTTAAATAATCATTTTTGTCATTTGGTAGTTGTTAAAGCAAGGGATGAGTGTATTCTTTAAAAAAAATGATTTTTAAAAAATTTAATTTTATTGCTGTATTACATCCATCCCCCTTTTGCTCCCCTTTGTCCCCTTACCCATCCACCCACTCCCCCACAAAGCCAATCCCAATGTTGTCCATGTCCATGGCTCTTCCATACTAGGTTCTTGTTTAAACTGCTCCCCTTCTTTGCCTCTTCCCCTACCCCCCAAAAAAAAAAAAAAAAAAGGACTATTTATTTTTAGAGAAAGGGGAAGGGATGGAGAAAGAGAGGGAGAGAAACATCAGTCCGGTGCCTCAGCATCCTGACTGGGGACTGAACATGAACCCAGGCATGTGTTCTCATAGAGAATTGAGCTGGTGACCTTTCACTTTGAGGGCTGACAACAACCAAGCCACACCGGCCAGGGTAGAAAGAGAGTACTCTTTAACAGATTTTTATTGTAACAAAAGTACTCCTAAATACTCTTATACTTAATATACTTAATAGCAACTTTCAAAGCCCTGGCTGATGGCACAGTGGATAAGGTGTCAGCCTGAGAACCCAAAGGTCACTGGTTCAATTCCCAGCCAGGGCAACATAACCAGTTGCAAGCCAGGTCTCCAGCCAGGTCCTTAGCTGGAGGCAGGTGAAAGGCAACCATACACCGATGTCTCTCTCCCTCTCTGCTTCTCTCCCTTCCCCTCTCTCTAAAAATAATAAATAAAATCTTAAAAAACAAAACAAAACAACTTTCAGAGTTGCTGTCCACAAAGCACATGCTCCAAGAGACTTTGCTGTGTATCATGCAAAAAAGTTTGTGCATATTTGGTAATACCAGATTAAAGAGATTTAACATGTCTGTTTATTGTAGAACTTCTTAGACCCTTAAAAAATTAGTCTCCCTCTGGGGGATGCAAGATGTAGCATTTCTTAATCCTAGA
Source organism: Noctilio leporinus (assembly GCA_004026585.1). Taxonomy (NCBI): domain Eukaryota; kingdom Metazoa; phylum Chordata; class Mammalia; order Chiroptera; family Noctilionidae; genus Noctilio; species Noctilio leporinus. Next base: position 24,317 of record PVIW01006802.1, on the reverse strand, counting down.
TCCCTTGTTTCATAGAGCAGCATGGAGGATCACTGTTCCACCAAACACCCTTCAGGGAATAATGTATTATAATTTAAAACCACAGGCAAGAGGAACATTGAACCAATGTGCCTGTAACATGCATTAATAATTTTTAGTGCAGAAAAAATTGTTTGCTTTGGCTATTGCAACCACTGTTTACAAAAAAAGAAACCCATTGCAAACCAATGTAAACAGAAAATGGAAGTTCTTGGTAAAACACAGGATTAGTTCACAGAATCCAAAGTCTAAATATATAGAGGTTTAGAAGGACTGAATGCAACTGAGAAGTCAAGAACCTGTGATTAAAAGATCATATGGTTAATTACATACCCTTTTTCCTGACTGCTTTGTTTTTCTTTCTTTGGAAGAGCTTTATCTTTGCTTGCCAAGAAAGTGTCTGCATAGTCCTGACTCTATGTTCCTTTTAAATAGTCAATATTATTTATTGCTACATCCCAAGTCCAACTTCTCAAGAGAAAGAGAATCCTTACTGCCTAGCTTGGGTCAGGTTTTCACCCACCCCTGGTTCATTCAGATGTGTTTCAAGTTCATGTGCTATAAAGAGGAAGATTTAGGCCTACCTCCTCAGTAGTATGAGGGGAATGGATCTTCCTTAAAATGAAGGGGCCACAGGATGATTAGGTATCACCAAAGTAACAGTGGTCATGGCTTCTTTACAAGAATCACAGAAGGGCAGCTTGCATTGTGTATTTTGCATATTGACAATAGCAGATTGATTTAGAAAATAACTCGTTCATGGAATCTGTTGTAAATGTTGTGTCAGGCATTATCACTCTATCTTACTATCTACCTCCTTTCCAGGTACAAGGTTTCCCTGCCCCTTGAAATTAGATGTGCCCATATGACTTGACTTGGCCAATGCAATATGTGTGGTGGGGGCTCTTTGATATGGAAGGATTGAGACTTAAGCAGCCTTCAAGTGCCAAGTAAGTACTCTTATTCTGGGACACTCTTGCAATTCTGGAGTTGTCTCTTATATATTATACTTTAGTCTATTCTGACTAGTACAAATATCCTTTGAAATGAACATAGATTTAAAACTGCAATGAAGAGGAAATGTTAGGCTAAGCTGACATTAATTTGAGAGGCCGTGAGTTTGGTGACCTAGGCCTATATATGAGCTCTCCAATTTCCAGTTCAATTGACAAGATTCCTGTAACACATTCTGGTAAGTAATCTTCCTTCTCCATGACTTAAGTTTTAAGTATCTTATAAAGGTTAACAAAAATATTTTCATATGCTTTCATTTTATAACATCACTAAGTGTTATGATCAATTTTCTTCAGTGTATTTTTTAATGAATTAGGTGTGCCAACATTTGTTACATTGCAACATATTTTATCAGGTGACCACCAATGATACTTTTTTAAAAATGTAAAAGTCTTTTTTTTTTAATTTAAGATTTTTATTTATTATTTTTAGAGAGAGGGGAAGGGAGAGAGGCAGAGAGAGAGAGAGAGAGAGAGAGAGAGAGAGAGAGAGAGACATCAATGTATGGTTGCCTTTCACATGCCTCCAGCTATGGACCTGTCTGGAGACCTGGCTTGCAACCTGGTTATGTGCCCTGACTGGGGATTTGAACCAGTGACCTTTGGGTCTGCAGGCTGGTGCCTTATCCACTTTGCCACCAGTTAGGGCTGACTTTTTTTTTTTTAATCCTCAATGTGAGGACACTCTCCGTTGTCCTTACAAAGAGGGGGAGAGAGAGAAAGAGATGGAGGGAGGGAAAGAGGGGGGCGGAGAGACAGAAAGAGAAGTAAGAAACACTGATGGTATGCACCCTAACCAGGGATTGAACCCACAACCTGGGCATGCACCCCAATGGAATTGAACCCAGATCCACAAGATGACACTCCAAGCAACTGAAATACACTGGTCAGGGTGACAATGACCACTTTCAGAACTATCACACAGTGCTCAAGCGGTTACCTTGAAAAAATAGTTGAGAAGGTCTAGTGGACATAATCCTAATTTTGCTCAGATACCTATCTGTATTCCACACAACCATGTGCCCCAGAGAAAGTTGTTCTGTCGTCCAGCCATAAGGGTGGGTTTAATGGTCTCAGGGTTAACTCCATTTTCCCTACTAGTGTTTGGCTCAGGTATAGGTGTGAGAACCACTTTTGTACAGAGGAAGAAGTCTGCTGTGGAGTTTGTAAAACATGTTTCCTTTTTTCTAAGCGTTACAGGAAGAGATGATTTCTTGCTCTCTTAACCCATTCCCTCCAAATATTGTCATTTCTGGAAGTGTTGCCTGGAATTGCTACAGTAGCCTTCTTGCTGTTAGCCTGAGGATAAAACCAGAGGAAACTCGGAGAAGACCGAGCTCTGATATGAAAGAACCAGGATCTTTGAAGTTAGTGTTATGCTACTGACTCTCAATCCTGAAGCTCTTTCTCTTTGGACTTTGTTACATAGCATAAATTTCCATTGAATCAAAATTTCTGTTACTTGCAGCTAAAAGCACCCTAGCTAATAATTTACTAACATTTACTTTTCTAAATTAGTATATGCCTTTTTATATTTCCTCTGAGTAAATAGCATGTAAAAATTTAAGAATCACTAAATCTTTATCCATGAATTATGATAGAGATTAGATAACAAAACTCTAGTAGTTTCCGCAATGATAACTGGCTCTTAAGGTATGCAATACATTCATTTGATAAACTTCTATATTGCAATATGATTACCATCATGGGGTTAACTAACAGATCCATCACCTCACACATTTATACTTTCTTTTTTGTGATGAGAACATTGGAGATCTAGTCCTTTAGCACCTTTCAAATATATAATACAGCTAAATCTTGAACAACTTGAGTTAAAATTGTGTGAGTTCATTCATGCACAGATATTTTTCAATAAGTACTGTAAATGTATATTCTCTTTTCTATAATTTAATTTTTTCTCACTTGCTCTATTGTAAATTACAGTATATAATACATATAACATACAAAATATGTTTTAGTCAACTATTTATGATACTGGTAAGGCTTCTGGTCAACAGAAGGTTAGTAGTAGTAGTTAAGTTTTGGGGAAATTAAAAGTTATACTTGGGTCTTTCAAATTTACAGTGCCCCAACCCCTGCATTATTCATGGGTTAATTGTATAGTATTAACTGTAATCACAATGCTGTGTTAGACCCTCAGAACCTTATCTTCCAAGTGCCAGTCTAGAACCTTTGACCAAGATCTTTGCAATTCCACCTCCCCACAGGGTACATATATTTTTGTAAGCTATTTCCCTTTCCTGAAAAATTATTATCATGACTCAACTTCCCTTTTAGTGTAATTATTACTATTATTTAGTTATGTGTTATACCTGTAACAGATGTGCATGAGGCTGACCAACAGTTGCAGTCAAGCTGGGCAAGCCCATGGTGAACAGGTCACTGATCCTATATTCTTCCTTTCCTTCCTATCCCTTTTGTATACCCTTGCTGTCTACTGTCCCTTACCTTTTTGTACAGGATCAGAAAATCTCTGGATTTCTAATGAGCTACTGCCTATGAGATACATAACTGATCCCAAACCACTTCCTAGACCTTTGTGCCCTCTGGTTAACCCACTTGATCTGTGGTCATTGGCTGAAGCCTGGAAAAGAAAAAATTCTGGAAGGCTAATAACAGCAAAGAGTGAAAATGGGGTTTGGCTACATTTTTTCACATCATTGGTCTTTCCTCAGTAGCAACCTTATGTTGAGCTGACACAATGGTCTACTTTCATTCTTCCGATAGAAATCTTTCATTCAATTTTTATCCTAGACCACTTCTGATTATCTTCTCTAGTCTTCACTTAATCACTGAGCTCAACTGGTACTAGACTTACCTTTATGCAAAAGGCTCAAGGTTTGGCATTAGTGTTAACTCTTAAGAGCATTTTTTTCTAATTCTTAATTTATCCTATAGAATAATCAATATCCACTAGGGTTTTATCTGAGACTTACAAGTTTCATTAGTAGAGAGGGGTCATTCACAGGATGTTTCTACTATGTGACCCTACCTATCTGGTCATAGCTGATTGGACCCTGGGTAGGACTTTACCTAAACTAGGTCAATCAGATCCTCTTTCTCATGAATATGAACTGACCCCCTCCCCCAAGACTGCAAGTGAATCACATTTCCCCCAGTAAGTTGGTAATGGAGAGCTGTTATTAGCTGTTAGCAGCAGCAATTGGCCACTCCCAAAAATGCCCAGCTCACTGAGATCAGTGTGACCTGCTTTGTCAAGGCACTTTATAGGTGGTCCAAAGTGCAAGTAAGAAAGATGTAGCTGCAACTAAACAGGTAATTGACTCAAGGACTTGATAGTGAAAGCTTAAGGGAATGGGTACATCTCAGAGATATTGATAGGAAGAGCAGTGAAATTTGGCCAAAAGATCATGAAAGTTGAAGATGATTCTACTACTACATGTTGGAAACATTTTAAATTAGTATTGGAGTGGTTAGTTGCTGGGCAGAGAGGGCTTTCGAGAATTTTTCAGATTTTAAAGTCATGGTTCCTCTTTTTTTCCCACAAGCAGCAATATGAAAACCAACTGTAGAATTTCACTACCAAAACAGCAGTAAGCAATGTAGGAATTTCTTCGTTATGGCTAGTCATACGAGTTTATATTGATAGTACGTACAAAATATAGACTAGCTAGGTCCCCTCTTGTTTCATAGCTAAAGCATACCAGACACCTGTTTTATAGAGAATATTGGTGACAAGGGAGGTAGACTGAGAAAATATAAATAGACTTCTGGCCAAGATGGAGGTGTAGGTAGACACACTGTGTCTCCATTACAGCCAGAAGAAATCTACCTCACAACTGAAAAAAAAAAAACAAAAAAACAAAAACAACACAGAAATTTCATAAAATCAGACTACATTGAGTACAACAAATGGAGAAATAAATACTCAGGCACACAGGTAGGAGGGGCAGAGCCAGGGAGGAGAGAGGCAGCAGTAGAACAAGCTGACATGGTGGTAAAAAGCATAGACATACATTTAAACCTGGGCAACAATGCCAGGGCCAGACCTGCAGCTCCCAGTTACAGTGCTGGGAAAAATAGAGCCATATTGCTTCTGACTATGAAGACAAGTGGGGGCTGCAGTGGAGGACGAAACTGAGAGTCTGAACAGACAAGTGGCATTGTTCCCTCTCAGGGCCCTCCCCCCCATGCAGCCCCACAAAGTGGTGAACTATGTGGCCCCGCCCTGATGAATTCCTAAGGCTTCACCCCTTATAATGTACAAGTGTGACAGAACTACCTAAGATATAGAGGCCAACACAAAAAGCTGTCAGGCTGAGGTGACAGAGATTATGGCTCAAAAGAGGGAGAACTAAGTCTCGAGAAGTCAGCCAACCTAACAGCCAAGGAGATAGCCAACCTACAGATGCAGAGTTCAAAATGCTGGTGATTAAGATGCTCACAGACTTGAGTACAGCAAACGCAGAAAGGAAGACGTGAAGGCTTGGTTTCTTGTGAAACCAAGAAAAATCCACACAAAACCAAGGGTGAAGGAAAGGAAATAGGGGCTCAAATCAATGATTTGTAAAATAAGGAAGAAATAAACAATCAACCAGTAGAGAAAGAGGAAACAAGAATTGAAGAAAAGGAGAGGTGTAGGAACCTCTGGGACAACTTTAAAAGTGCCAATATCTGAAGCATAGGGGTGCCTGAAGGAGTAGAGGGAGAGCAAGAAATTGAAAACTTATGTGAAAAAATAATAAAGGAAAACTTCCCTAATTTGGTAAAGGAAATAGACATATAAGTCCAGGAAACACAGAGAGTCCCAAACAAGCTAGATCCAAGGAGGACCACACCAAGACACATCATAATTAAATGGTGAGAGAACAAAAGAGAATTACCTCCAAAAGGGTTCCTATAAGATTATCAGCTGATTTCTTAAAAGAAACTTTGCAGGCAAGAAGGGCCTGGCAAGAAGCAATAAAAGTGATGAAATGCAAAGACCTACAAAGCAAAGATTACTTTATCCAGCAAAGCCATTATTTAGAATGGAAGGACAGATAAAGTGCTTCCCAGACAAGATAATGCTAAAGGAGTTCATCATCACCAAGCCATTATTATATGAAATTTTAAAGAGACTTAGTTAAGAAAAAGAGGATCAAACTTATGAACATTAAAAGGACAACAAACTGACAACCATCAACAACATAATCTAAAAAATAAAAATAAAAACAAATGAAGTAGACAACCAGAGAGGGAACAGAATCATAGGTATGAGGAATATCTGGAGGGTTGTCAGTTGGGAGCAAGAAGGGGAAGAAGAGGGAAAAGTCACAGGGATTAAGAAACATAGTTGGTGGATGCAGAATAGACAGGGAGATGTTAAGAATAGTACAGGAAAAGGTAAAGCCAAAGAACTCACATGCATGCCCCATGGACATGAACTAAGGGGGATGGGGGCAGGATTGTTGGAGGGAGTGGGGTGCTGAGCGGAGGGAGCAAAGGGGAAAGTAACTGGGACAACTGTAACAGCATACTCAATTTAAAAAATTTACCATGAGGGGTTTGACTCCCAGTCAGGGCACATAGCCAGGTCTCCAGCCAGGTCAGTAGGTGGGGGCAGGTAAAAGGCGACCATACATCACTGTTTCTCTCCCTTTCTTCCTCCCTCCCTGCCCTTCTCTCTAAAAATAATGAATAAAACCTTTATTAACCTTTATTAAAAAAAATTACCATGAGGGAAAACTCATACCTTTTATTTGGTTGTATATTTTATTTGCCTACATTATTTAACAGAGTACTAAATTAATAAAAATGACTGAGTCTAAGCTGAAAAAATAAAAGTGCATACTTATGAATATTAAGAAATGGAACGGGTGGGGAAGAGAACAGAGGGGAGCAAAAAAGGGATGGATGTAATACAACAACAATAAAATTAAATTAAAAAAAAAGAAAGCCAAAATCTAATCAGGTTGCTTGTGTCCTTAAGAACGTTCAAATTTACAAAGATCTTAACTCACCTCAGATCACTTTCATAGGGCTAAGAAAAATCTTAATGCCATTTTAGTGTAAAAAATAGTTCAGTTGTTGCTTATAAGGAGTCCCAATTAAAGAAGCTTCTAGGTTACTGTCCAGGGTCACACAGCTAATGAGTAGTGGCGTTCAGACTGGAAACTATGTTTCCCAAATTCTAGAGGCCCCTGCTCTTAATCATCCAAAGGGAAAGGAGCCAGGGTGGAGGATGAATTGACTCTATTAAACTCATTCTGGGATCCAATCCCCTAAAAATGCCTGATTGGGAAGGTGATGAAGGAACCCTTGGATCGTAAGCTTCCCTTATTCCCTTTTTCCGTTAAGAAAGTTTATTTAACAGCTTGTCACCATCTGAATTGACAGACCAAAGTCATAGCAAAATGAAGCGACTTAGGACCAAGGAGTCCGAGAAGTCTGTAGAGTCCTAGCAGGGATGGCGCGGCTGCTCGCCAGACCGCAGGCGACCAGTCTCTGGGCGGGCAGGCAGGAAGGCAGGGAGAAGGTGCTTCGATATCCAGTAGTAAAGCGTGGAGATGCAAGCTGGCGAGCAGCGCTTGCGGGGAAGGCAGGGAGCGCACGAAGAAGAAAGAGAAAGCAAAAACCCAGCGTGCAGAAGTCACACTTGCTAAGCGGGCGGAAGACTCACGTTCGGAGGTGGGGTGGGCGGCAGCTTCCGCTCCAGCCCCGGCTCCCGCCCTACTCAGCCCGGCTGGGTTCCTCCAACCTTGCTCCCGCCTCCCCGCGGATCTAACCAATGGATGGAGCGGGCGGGTGCGCGGGGCGGGGCAGAACAGAGCACGCGGCCCACGCGCAGGTGCGGCCTTCGCCCCACCCACTCGTTCTGCGTGCTGCTCGGTGGAGGGGCCGGGCCTGTGCTCACTCCTCCTTCCTCCCCGCCTCTTGCTGCCGGTAGGACCCTGCTGTCGCGGCTTCTGGGACCCTGTGTCATCGCTGGCCCCAAGCACGGTGAGCTCCCCCCAGGGAGCCTGGCTGGGGTCACGCACTCTGCCGCACCTTCGGCGTCCTGTTGCTCTGAGGCCAGAGGCAGGCAAGGGCCCAGCGGTCGGGTGGAGCGAGGGCAGCCGGCGGCGTGGGGTGTGTGGATGAATGAGGCTCTCGGACTAGGCCGCGAGTCCCCAGAGCGGCCCACGCCTCACGCCTGCACGTTCCGGGGAAAGCTTCTCTGGCTGGCCAGAGGCCCGGTCCAGCGCGGGTAGATGCTGGATAGGGGCCCCGCTTTGGCTTCGCTGCCGGTCATCCCTCGTTAGGAGGCCAGAGGACTGGAGAGGCTCTGCTTTTGGCAGCTGTGCGTTGGAGGCCCGGGGTTTAGCCGGGAACAGGTGTGAGTTAAGACGCTGAGAAGGGAGATCCCTGGCCCTCAGCGTCAGGGATCAGAGGCTGGAATAGCACTTCATGAACAGGGCCTCAGCAGGAGGTTCAACTGCATCCAGAAGACGGGGACGTTTTCAGTTCCCAGCTTATAAAACGTGAGGTTGGCAGTTCGTCCTCATGAATCGTTTGCAGAGTCGAGTGGGATTAATTCCGCACAGAGGAGCTTGGAGGCAGATAGACAGGGACTGAGAAAGTTGCGACTTGTAAATGAAAAAGGGTTAATGGATTCATTTACTACTATAAATAAGAGCGTAGATTGCAGAGGTTGGTTATGAATACAATTGACGAGTTGGGTGCCTACAGTGCCCAAGTTGGGAGAGACTTACTTGGAAAGACCTTAATGCCAGCGTGGTTCATCCATGTGGAAAAGGGTGCTTGTGGGGGAAATGAAAGAACAAATTCCAAAAAAGAGGGATGGTTTAATGTAAGTGACTTGGTTGCTAGTGGCTCTAGAATAGAATTTCTTTGACTCTCATTTGGGCTCTTGCTTACCAAGGTTTTCTCGTTCGTTTAACTTTGTGTCAGATTAAGAAATTGTTTTGTGAATAGTCTGGATGGAAGGTTGGCAATTATTTTTGACTCATTTTATTTTATTAAAAATTTTCTTTATTTATTTTTAGAGAGAGAGAGGAACAGCAATGTGTGGTTACCTCTCTCATGTGCCCCCAACTGGTAACCTGGCCTGCAACCCAGGCATGTGCCCTGACTGAGCATCGAACCAGAGACCCTTTGGTTGTCTGCTGTGCTATGCCAGTCAGGGCTGACTCATGTTTTTAGATCAGGCTTCCCAGGACTTTTCAGGAGTGACTACTTTGACAACTGTCAGAATAAGATATGCTTGTAGAACTTAAAATTTTTTGTTGTTGTTGAAACAAAGTGGATTTAGCTGTGTCAGTTTTTTAATTTAATTTTATTGTTGTTGTATTACATCCATCCCCTTTTTACTCCCCTCTGTCCCCCTCTGTGTCAGTTTTTGATTGATATATACAGTATGCTTTATTTATTTTAATAATCTGGGTTTTTTTTTTAGAGACCTACTCTTTTTTTTTTTAATTAATTAATTATTTATTTATAGAGAGAGGGGAAGGGAGAGATGGCAGAGAGGGAGAGAGACTTCAATGTATGGTTGCCTTTCACCTGCCTCCAGCTGCAGACCTGGCTGGAGACCTGGCTTGCAACCTGGCTATGTTGACCTGGCTAGGAATCAACCAGTGACCTTTGGGTTCACAGGCCAGCACCTTATCCATTGTGCCACCAGCCAGGGCTTGTATGCTTTATTCTTAATCTATTATTCAGTAATATATTTTGTATGATGAAATATATTTTGGTTGATGGGGACAGTAAAACGTTTTGTTTATGTATGTTTGCTCTCACATTTCAGATGCCCCCCAAAAAGGGAGGTGATGGAATTAAACCACCTCCAATTATTGGAAGATTTGGAACCTCCCTGAAAATCGGTATTGTTGGATTGCCAAATGTTGGGTAGGTGAATGTTGGACTTTCCTCATTTTTATCTTGCAGATATTTTGGCTCCTGTTGTAGAAATGGGAACTCATGAGGTAATTAAAATTTAAATTGAAAGAAAGAGTCTAGGAAGCTGGAATATTAATATGTTGTAAAACAGGGTTTGTTTAGTTGCATTTTTATATTGGTTTTCCATGCAGATACTATATTGAGACTTGAGTTACTTATATTCTTTGTTCTGCTTAAACTCAGAGGAAGAAGCAGCAGAGTTAAAACATCAGGTTGAACCAGATCAGCTGTTTGCTTGAAACCCTGTTGGGAGACCCACAGTATTGAATTTAAGTAGAAATGGACTAGTTTAGGTTTGATTTTGTTGCTGCCTGGTTATGTAGGCTATGAACCTAAGTTGGCTACCAGATGCCATGTAGGAGAATACTTTAGGAAATCATTTTAAAAGCCCCATTATAAATTTGATTACATTTTTTAGAAGGTCAGGAATTAAATGGCTAAATCGTTTACTGGAGAAGGAGGTGACAGTTTTTAATTAACTTATTTATTCATTAAAGATTTTATTATTTTTAAAGAGAGGGAAGGGTGGGAAGGAAGAAGGGGAGAGAAACATCAATCTATGGTTGCCTTTCACCTGCCTTCAGCTCGGGACCTGGCTGCAGACCTGGTTATGAGCCCTGACTGGGAATCGAACCAGCGACCTTTGCATTCACAGGCCAGCATCTTACCTGCTGAGCCACACCAGGACAGTTTTAAATTTAATACTAGAAGTTGCTAGATAAAGGATAGCTGTTGTAAAATGACTTAATCTGAAAGATATGAGAGCAAAAATTTGAGTTTCATAATGTTTAAAGTGAATTATTTGCAAATAGGGCAGCATTAGGAATATATGTGGGGTTTATGATATAAATTATATACTTGCAACTTGAGTGTTCAGTCTACTTTTTTTCATTATTTGCCCTTCTATTTTAATACCTTTTATTAACTTTAAAGTGTCTCAAGGGTGATTAGGGTGTGCTAATGGGTAATAGATCTAATATGGATTTAGTAAGGTGACTGAAAGTATTTTGACATGTGCTATAGGGTTTTAGATTGGTGGCAAGTAGGACAACCATCTTCTGTCAAGTGGAAATCGCTCCTCGGAGCCGTCTTAGAGATTGCTTAGTGAAGGCAGCAAGGCATTTGTTAAATTTTTATAATGTAAAACATAAACAAGCATAGCTGTCCTAATTTCTATCCTGAAGCTGAAGAAGTTTGCATTTTAAGGGGTTTCTTGCTGTGATATAGGCTGCTTGCAAGGTAAAATGAAATAGCGTGAAAACAACAGTAAAAGCAAAACAAATAATTAAGCAAAGTACGGTAGGATGCTGTCAATAAATATGAAAGTAATATACGGTCATTATGTATGTTGTGAGTTCTATTGCACCTGTAAGCATGATGTAGATTTTAGATATTAATATACCTGTCTTTTCTAGAAGCACTGCAATCAGTGCAACTTGACTTTAAAATGGGCCACTTAAGAAGTATATATGGTTTTTAGTCATAAAACATAAAAATGTCAATGTACATGATAATAACCTAACTCATCCAGTATAAATGTTCTAGTTATGCATTTGAATTAAGTATTCCTCTCCTACCCTCTGTTTTGTTGAGGTATACTTTACAAATAGTAGAATTCAATCATTTTAATAATGTACAGCTTGATGAATTTTGGCAGTTGTGTTTGGATGTGAGCATACTCAGTATACGAAGATTTGGTTTCTAGATTTGTTCTGCTTTTTCTTACCTGAGCGACTCTTCATAAATGACCTCCTCTTGGACCAGTGTATTGTTGTAGGCAGGAGCCTTGGAAGTTACTTTTTAAAATATCTATTTTATTTATTACTTTTTAAAAAGATTTTATTCGTTATTTTTAGGGAGAGGGGAAGGGAGGGAGGAAAAAAGGGAGAGAAACATCAATGTATGGTTGCCTTTTGTGTGACTAGCTGGGGACCTGGCTGGAGACCTGGCTTGCAACCTGGGTTTGTGACCTGACTGGGAGTCCAACTGGCGACCCTTTGGTTCACAGGTTGGCGCCTATCCACTGAGCCACACCAACCAGGGCAAAATAACTACTTAGAAAAAAACAATTTATTTTTTTAGAGCAGTTTTAGTTTCATAGCAGAATTGAATTGAGGAGATGGTGCAGAGATTTCCCATATATTGCCTGCCCTTACAGATGCATAGCCTTCCTCATTATAAACATCCCTTGGCACAGTGGTACATTTATTACAATTGATGGAACTACAGTAACATGTCATAATCACCCAAAAGTCCATAGTTTATCTTAGGGTACACTCTTAATGTTGTACCTTCTATGGGTTTGGACAAACGTATAATGGCACGTGTACCCACCATTATAGTATCACACAGAGTAGTTTCACAGCCCTAAAAATCCTCTGTGCTTTGTCTATTCACCCACCTTGCCCAACCATTAATCTTTTTAAAAAAGTGTATTTTATTGATTATGCTTTTACAGTTGTCCCAATTTCTTCTCCCTTTGCTCCCTTCCACCCAGTACCCCTCTTCCTTCCAGCAATCCCACTCCTCCTAGTTCATGTCCATGGGTTGTGAATATAAATTCTTTGACCTCACTCTTTCCTGTATTATTCTTAACTTCTCCCCCCTGTTTTGTACCTACCTATTATGCTTCTTAATCCCTGTTTACATTTCTCCAAATGATTCCCATACCTATGATTCTGTCCCTGTTCTAGTCATGTTTTTAGTTTGTTTTTGTTTTTATTTTGGGAGGAGAGCTTGTGAGCTTGTCATTTTAATGTTCATAGTTTTGATCCTCTTTTTCCTAAATAAGTCCATTTAACCTTTATATAATAATGGCTTTACCCAAAGGTCGATGGTTTGATTTCCCAGCCAGGGCACATAACCAGGTTACAAGCCAGGTCTCCAGTCAGATCTGTAGCAGGAGGCAGGTGAAAGGCAACCATACATTGATCTCTCTCTCTCTCTCTCTCTCTCTCTCTCTCTCTCTCTCTCTCTGCTTCTCTCTCTGCTCCTCTCCCTTCCCTTCTCTCTAAAAATAATAAATAAAATAATGGCTTGGTGATGATGGATACCTTTAGTTTCACTGTGTCTGGAAAGCACTTTATTTGCCCTTCCATTTTAAATGATAGCTTTGCTGGACAGAGTAATCTTGGTAGTTGCTTTTCATCATCACCAGTCTCTTCTTGCCTGCAAAGCTTCTTTTGAGAAATCAGCTGATAGTTTTCTAAATTTTTTAAAAAGATTTTGCTCATTATTTTCAGAGAGAAGTGCAGGGAGGGAGGAAGAAAGGGAGAGAAGCATCAGTGTATGGTTGCCTTTCACCTGCCTCCAGCCAAGGACCTGGCTTGCGAACTGATTATGTGTCCTGACTAGGAAATAGAACCAGGGACCTTTGGGTTCACAGGCTGGTGCCAATCCCCTGAGCCACACCAGCCAGGGTGAGAAATCAGCTTACAGTCTTATTAGGTACCCCTTTGTAGGTAACTCTCTTCTTTTCTCTTGCTGATTTTAAGATTCTTTCTTACCTTTAACCTTTGGCATTTTAACTATGATGTGTCTGGGGATCCTGTTTGGGTCTAGCCTGTTTGGGACTCTGTGCTTCCTGGACTTATTTGTCTATTTCCTTCACTTTAGGAACTTTAGGAAAGTTTTCTTTCATCATTTTTCACAGAAGTTTTCAGTTTCTTGCTCTCCCTCTTCTCCTTTTGGCACCCCTATGATTTGGATGATGGCACATTTAAAGTTGTCCTAAAGGGTTCTAACCTTCCTTTCTTTTTTTTTTTCAATTCTTGTTTCTTCACTCTGTATTAGATGACTGTTTATTTCTTCCTTATGTTCCAAATTTTTGGTTCGAACCCTGGTTTCCTTCCCTTCACCATTGGTTTTGTGTGGATTTTCCTTCATTTCAGTAGCATGGCCTTCACTTTTTCCCTTATGTGTTTGCTGTACTCAAACATATCTGTCAAGTCTGTGGGCATCTTAATCACCAGTGTTTTGAATGCTGTATCTGTCAGGCTGGCTATTTCCTTGTCACTTAGTTTCCTCTTTTGGGCCGTACTTTTCTGTCTCCTCAACCTGACAGGCTCTTGTATTTTCTGCTGTTTCTTAGGTAGAGGTGCCACATCTGTCTGGATGAGTATTTCTTCTTTCTGTTGTTGTTGGATTTCCATGCAGCTTGGTTTTCTGGAACTGCTGGTTGCCTCTAGTTTTGAGGTGGATGTAGGCCTTTTCAGTTGTGGGGGGAGATGCAATGTGTCTGCCTATGCCAGCATCTTGGCCAAAAGTCCTCATTAATCTTTTTATTCTTTCCATCGGTTTTCCTTTTCCAGAATGTCATATAGTTGAAGCCATATAGTATGTAACTTTTTCACATTGGCTTCTTTCACTTAGTAATATGCATTTAAGTTCACTCCATGTCTTTTCATAGCTTAAATAGTTCATCTCTTTTTAGTGGTCAATAATATTCCACTGTCTGGATGTACTATAGTTTATCCATTCACTGACTGTAGGACTTCTTGGTTGCTTCCAAGTTTTGGCAAATATGAATAAAACTGCTATTAACATCTATGTGCAGGTTTTCATATGAATATACATTTTCAGCTCATTTGAGTACATATTAAGGAGCACAATTGCTAGATTGTATGGTAAGACTATGTTTAGTTTTGTAAGAAACTCAAGTGTCTGCACCATTTTGCATTCCTACCAGCAGGGAATGAGAGTTCCTGTTGCTCCACGTCCTTGTCAGCATTTGGCAGTTTCAGCGTTCTGGATTTTGGCCATACTAATAGGTATAATAGGTGTATTAGTGCCCTATTGCTTTTTTTTTTTTTTTTAATTAATGCTTTTAAAATTTTGTATTATTTAAAAAAAAAGATTTTATTTATTATTTTTAGAGAGATGGGGAGGCAGAGAGGGAGAGAGTCGACAATGTATGGTTGCCTTTCACCTGCCTCCAACTACAGACCTGGCTGGAGATCTGGCTTGCAACCTGCTTATGTGCCCTGGCTGGGGAAATCGAACCAGTGACCTTTGGGTTCGCAGGCCAGAGCCTTATCCACTGTGCCACCAACCAGGGCCGCTGTTGCTGTTTTATTGCTCATTTCCCTGATGATGTATGATGGGAAACATCTTTTTATATGCTTATTTGCCATTTGTATTAATATATTTTCTTTGTTTGATGAGGTATCTGTTGAAGTAGTTAGCCCATATTTTTGATCATGTTGTCTTATTGTTGTAGTTTAAGAGTCCTTTGTATAGTTTGAATAACAATTCTTCATCAGGTGTGTCTTTGCAAATATTTCCTCCTAGCCTGTGGCTTGTTTCCTCAGTCTCTTTGAAACAGAACCCATAGGCTTTTCATTTATAAGGGGCTCGTCTGCCCGCAACCAAAGGAAAAATTGTTAATAACAGAGTTGGTGAAAAGGAAACATATTTGTTTATTTAAAGGTTATACAGATTTAGATTAAAGGTGAAATTCTGCTGTTAAGCCCCACTCCTGTTGAAATACCCACAAGCGTACAGTTATGTCAAATCAGGCCAGTTTTAGAACAGGGAAATCAGAGATACCATCTTTTTCTAGGAAAATAGAAGTTTACAGCTCAGCATTTCCCAGTCACAGTTCAGCATTCCTGATAGCTTCTATCCATCCATACTCAACTGGGGGAAGTCTCTCCCATTCATCCTAACTCTTAATTCAGAATTTCTTTCAAACCATGCAGCTCTTTAACCCTTAAACCACATGTCCTTCCCAGCGCAAACCGTATGTTCTTAATGGCTACTGCCTTAGTTTTACATCCCCAACCTTGGCCTTTGATGCAGTAAGCATGGTGACCACTTCTGGCCACTCACCAAAGCTCTCACAGCCCTGTAAGCTCTGACGTCACCATTCTGTGATTAAAGTCTCTCCTGTTTTCTTGGCGAGAGAAGGATAATGGCTGTGCTCCCCTGAGTCCCATCCCCCAATCCCAAACCGTAGGCTTTTGGGATGGCTTTCCTCCACCCTAGAACATCTTCATCTAGTTTTTCACAGAGCAGAAGTTTTAAATTTCAACAAGGTCTGGTTTATCTATTATTTCTTTCATGGATCATTTCTTTATATCTGAAAAGTTATTACTATACCCTATGTCATCTAGGTTTTTCTTCTAATTATTAGGAGTTGTAATTTTTTGTTGTTGATTTGAGAGAGAGAAATATTGGTTTGTTGTTCCACTTATTTGTGCATTCATTGGTTAATTTTCATAGGTGCCCTGATGGGGATCAAATGGGCAACCTCTGTGTATCTGGATGCTCTAACCAACTGAGCTACCTGGCCAGGGCCCTTAGGAGTTGTATAGCTTTTGGATTTTACATTTAGGTCTGTGATCCATTGTGAGTTAATTTTTGTGAAGGGTGAAAAAGGTCTGTATCTTGATTTTTAATTTTTTTTGCATGGGGATGCCCAGTTGTTCTAGCACCATTATTTTTAAAAAAGGTCATGTTTGTTTCATTTGCTTGAGAAACTAGATTTTGATATCCCAGACTTTTTTTTTTAAAGATTTCACTTATTATTTTTAGAGAGAGGGGAGGAGAGGGAGAGAAACATCAATGTATGGTTGCCTTTCACCTGCCTCCAGCTATGGACCTGGCTAGGGAACTGGCTGGAGACCTGGTTATAACCTGGTTATGTGCCTTGGCTGGGAATTGAACTAGCGACCTTTGGGTTTGCAGGCTGGCGCCTTATCCCCAGAGCCACCAGCCAGGGCCTGATATCCCAGACTTCTTTACTGTGTCATTGGACAACTCTTCTTGTTGCAACCATCTCAGGAGATGGGATTAGGTTCAGTTGAGAATGTTGAGAAACCCCATAACAATGGCTTAAACAGAAGTTTCTTTTTCATGTAAAAGTAAATTTTGCAGAGATTGGTATATTAACTCTACTTTATGAAGTCCTCAGGACCCTCAGCTGTTTTCAGTTTACACCTTATGTATCCCAAGGATGTGGCCTTCATTTACACTGTTAAAGGTGTTAGAAATTCTGAAGTGTCAAAGAGCCTAACAACTTGTCCTCTAGTCTCCTAGGGATTTTTTTCCCCTGTGAAATGAGTGCCACACCATCCCTTTGCTAATTAAATCTAGACCCCTTTGTCTAGATTTAATCACAGAATTTATATGCAAGGAAGGCTAAGAAATGTCTTTATTTTGATAGCTCTATGTTAGGAATTCTGGTAAGAAGGAGAGAATGGATATTGGGGGACAACTGTGTATTCTGAACACTCAGGAACTGTACCAGGGGAGTACTTGTTTTGTGAGCTTAATTGATATTTCTGGGAATGTGCTTTGGTTTTTTCCGACAACTTGCCTTTTCCCAATTTCATAGACTAACCACAGATTTTTTAGAACATGTTGGTGACATTTATTTATTTGTTTACTTAAAATTGCAGCCACAGATTCTTTAAAAGCTATTTACTGTTTAGGGAAAACATTGTAGGAAATGCTTTAAAAAATCACAAGTAATTATGTTCAGTGTTTTCAGTTTTCCGTTGTTGTGTAGCAGATCACTCCAAAAGTTCATGGCTTAAACAATAACAATTTCTTATTTCATGATTCTTTCTCATGTGGGATGTCTCATGTGGCTGAATTCTGCTGATGGCTAGTCAGTACTAGAAGGTACAAGATGGCCCCACCTACAGGCCTGGGTCCTATCTGGGTTGGCTGGAAGTCTGAGGCATTTCTGTCCTCCTTTACCTGGCGTCTTTATCTCCAAGTGGTTTCCAGCCCAACCTGTTTACAGCATGGTGGCCAACTCCCAAGAGAGTGAAAGTGTGCCCAACACATTTTTAATTGTTCTGGTCAAAACAATTTGTGATACCAACCCAGAGACAGGAGGAAGGAGGGAAAAATAAACTTATTTCTTTATGGGAGGAGTGGCTGTCTTTAACCCACTTCAGTCTGCTATTTAATGTGGTTTGTATGAGGCCCAGGTGTGTCCTAGAGAAGTCTTCCTGGCTGATTTCTTAGTTTTATTCTTACTGTAGAGGTCCCATTCCTTTTTTTTTTTTTTAATGTATGTTGCCTTTCACCTGCCTCCAGCTAAGGGCCTGGCTGGAAACCTGGCTTACAACCTGATTATGTGCCCTGACTGGGGAATCGAACCAACAACCTTTGGGTTCACAGACCAGTGCCTATCCGCTGAGCCACACCAGCCAGGGCTAGAGGTCCATTCTCGATTGCTTTAAGAAACTCCTGGAGGAGGCTTATTCTCTATGCTGCAAATACTGGTGATGAGGGCATTTTCATCTTAAAGAGCTGATCAAGTTAAGTTGAGAGTCCAAGATTACCTTGTCTGTTGAATGGACTGATTAGCAAGCCTTTAAAAACAGCTTAAGTACACATATACTATGTACTCAATAAGTAACTGGCATATATTTATTTTTCATGGTGGCCAGATTAAAAAAAATACTTGATTATTAAAATTTCACATACAGACATGACACTGCATTTTTATATGTAATAATGTTTATTATATGTACATTATATACAAGGAACAATAAATAATTGTTTATTCTATCCCTGGGATAAGTTATACTTTTCTTTTATAGTTATAAATTTTTTAAAATGTTAAAGATTTTATTTATTATTTTTGGAGACAGGGGAAGGGAGAGAGGCAGAAAGGGAGAGGAACATCAATGTATGTTTGCTTCTCACCTGCCTCCAGCTACGGATGTGGCTGGAGATCTGGCTTGCAACCTAGTTATGTGCCCTGACTGGGAATTGAACCAGCAACCTTTGAGTTCGCAGGCCAGCGCCTCATCCACTGTGGCACCAGCCAGGGCTGTAGTTATAAATTTTTAACATTAATGCCTTTCAATTACAATTAATCAATATTTTTGCAAATAGTGCTTGCCTGAACTAGTTTGAAATAGATGTGGAAGTGAAGGTACAGGGTGGGGCAAATTGTGTATTTTAACTTTATATTTTAGGTCATTTAAGGCCATTTTAAAATGTTTGCTTTTGATAGAACTATAGCAAAAGGCAATAGTGATCTGAATGCCAAAGCTGGTACTCATTTCTATCCGTCCTTACTTAACCTCCCCGCCCTATTTGACACTATCAGCAACTCCCCACCTATCTTATTCTTCCTTCCGTCTTTTATGCTTGCTATACTTGTGTTTGCTCCCTAATAATAGGTTTCTGTTCTTGACTGTCTTCTCTTTTATACTTTCTCCCTAGGCAGCCTCATCCTCTCCTGATTTTAATCATCTATTGACTTCTATTTTCTAAATTTATACATTCTGCTCAGGTTGCATCTGAGTTCCAGATTCATGTATCTCCTGCCTTGAATATTTCCAGGTAAATGTTTCCATTCAGCATGTTTGGGACTGAGCTTATTGCCTCTTGTATGCCCTTATTTGGGTAATAATACTTTCCATCCAGATACTTGACAGAGTTATCTTTGTATCCTTTTCCCAAACTGTATATTTCTTTTCTTTTCTTTTCTTTTTTTTAAAGAATTTATTCATTGTTTTTAGAGAGGGAAGGGCAGGGAGGGAGGAAGAAGGGGAGAGAGACATCAATGTATGGTTGCCTTTCACCTGCCCCCAGCTAAGGACCTGGCTGGAGACCTGGCTTGCAACCTGGTTATGTGCCCTGGCTGGGAATCAAACTAGCAACCTTTGGGTTCGCAGGCTGGTGCTCATCTAATGAGCCACCAGCCAGGGCCCCAAACCAAATTTTTCAATAGTCACCAACCTTATTTTCATTTTTTAAACTCTCATCCAAGGATATGCTTATTGATTTTTTTTTTAAGAGAGTAAGATGGGGGGTGCAGAGAGAAGGAACAGAAAGGAAAGGGAAAAGGAAATTTATGTGAGAGAGAAACAGCAGTTGGTTGCCTCCCATTACACACCCCAATGGGGATTGAACAGTCTTTTAGTGTACTGGACCATGCTTCAACCAGTTGGACCACTTGGCCAGGGCATCTCTCTCTCTCTCTCTCTCTCTCTCTGGTATCTATATCTATCACCTATCTACCTACCTGTCTACCTACCTATCTATTTTTTTCCCACATCTTTATTTATTTCTTACCGGAAGTATTGCAGAGGCACCTTTGTTTTATTTTTCTTTTTTAACTGCTCTCGTTAACAAAAGGGAAACTATTGAGGTCCCAGGGCTGACACAAGAGGTGACCCTACTGGTTGAGGAGATGGTGGTGGGGCCTTATTTTCGATCTTCTTGGGGCACCGCAAGTTGGTGGTGTGACTGAACCAATTGACAGCGCACAGGTGTAGGCAGGTGCAACACTGCAGCAGATCTTGTCACCGCTGTACTTCTGGGAGAGCTGGAGGAGGGAGGGTTTTGGGATGACTTTCTGCAGACACAGCAGCAAGTACCGAGTGGCCCTGGTCAAGCAGAATGCCCTCCTTGTCTTGGATTTTAGTTTTTGTATTCTCAGTGGGAGGGGAATTTAACTGCACATTCTGAAGGAAGGAGTGTCAGAGAATTTGTAGCCATTTGTTGAGAATCACAACAGTAAATTTATTAATATAATGGGGGAAAGATATTTTGAGGCTATTCAAATGTCTTGTTTCTCTTTAAAGTTTCTCTACTAAATTTTATCATTCTTCAGTAGGGTTTGCCTGCAGCAATTACTAGTGGTGGTTTAATGGTGATTTTCTATTTCCTTTATTTATTTTACACTTATTACTTGTAATTCTTCTAATAAGGAAGATGTCTTTTCTCCCACATTTTGTTATTTATTCAATCATTTATGTAGTTCTGGTTGGGCTCACAAAATTTTGTTTTGTTCTTTGGGTTATAACCCTATATTATCAGTACTTTTTGTTTTGTTGCACAAATTGTTCTGGCTTTGGCCATTGGGAGCTCTTTTAGATTGTTTCTTAGGACTTTTTGACATACCCTGATCATTTTTTC
The DNA here is from genome assembly GCA_004026585.1 of Noctilio leporinus. Lineage (NCBI taxonomy): Eukaryota > Metazoa > Chordata > Mammalia > Chiroptera > Noctilionidae > Noctilio > Noctilio leporinus. Next base: position 3,474 of record PVIW01006802.1, on the reverse strand, counting down.
TTTTTTAAAAAGTACTTTCTTATTCTCTTACACTCTTAAGATGTTTCAAATTAACATTGTATGTGTCCTGTTCCAGCGTTGACTCAAGGGAGCCCAGATTTCTTTTACTGGAGAATAGTTGTTAGAACTAAGATCCAGGTTCTAGGTATGACATGTGCTGCTGCTATGTTATGAATACTTTTATTTTATTTTATTTTATTTTTTTTGTTATGCTACTTTTAGGACCTCTCACTTGTCGAGACATATATGGGGCTATACTAACCCATGTATATACATACTGGTATTTATTTCTGTCATCTGTATTTATTTCTGTATCTTGAAAAAAAAATAGATAATTGAAAAAAACAGTTTAGTTATGTCTAAATTCAGAACATTTTGAAAAAACGTTCTGTTTCCCATGTTTCGTAATTTTGCATAAGGTTTTAGATAAAACACCTGTTCAGTCAAATATACTTACTATTGTAAAATATGTAGTTTCAAAAATAAAGTATTTAGGTTCTAGCCACTTATTTTTGAAATGGTATCATTGCTGAAATAATACTTAGGTAAACTCATTCTTTTTGCAAAAGAGAGTGCTACAATTTTTAACCTTCCTTCTACTTTTGAGCTTTAATAATAACTTTAAGGGATCCAAATGTGTGTGTGTGTAAAATCCTCATTTCACAAAAGCTTCTGGGCTTTTAATACTTCAGGCTTAGGCCAGAACGTTCAAAATCTTAGCTTTTGCAAGGCTTTTCTTTAATAGATTTGAATAGATCAAAATATCTTAACTTGCCACGAAGCCTATAGTAAAAATTCTTAGAGAATTTTTTTCTTCTTTATTTCTTTTTACTTTTTTGTACTTAAAAAGCGTTGGAAGATACGGATGACTTTATGAAATTTAAAATCCATGTCTAAGATGAGATGATGTGTGAAAATGGAGATTTGCCTTCTAAGTCTATTTAGTATGTAAGAATTTTTCAGCCTAAGAGATAATGGGACTTTCTTTTACTCTATTTTTATCATATGATATGTTTGAAGGGACAATTTTTTTTTTAATATATAAAATGTAGTTTTGTCCACATAGATGGTAAAAAGTGCTCTACTTAATAATAGCCTTAATTTGAAAATAACTTTATAAACTCCTTGTAGTCTTTTGTTTATTTATTTATTTATTTAAGACTTTATTATTTCCAGAGAGAGGGGAAGGGAGAGAGCAGAGAGGGAGAGAGACATCAATGTATGGTTGCCTTTCACCTGCCTCCAGCTATGGACCTGGCTGGAGACTTGGTTTGCAACCTGGTTATGTGCCCTGGCTGGGAATTGAACCAGCAACCTTTGGGTTTGCAGGCTGCTAGCAGCCAGGGCTCCTTGTAGTCTTTTTACATTGCAAGTACTGTGACTGTGGTGATTGCAATGAGCAGTTTTTTAAAACTACAATATACGAAAATACAACTGCAGTTCTTTTGTCCCCTCCTCCAAAAAAGACACAAGTGTTCTCTATAAGTGTTTGGATTAATTTATTTAAAATTTGTTTTAAGTACTTTTATTGTAACATTTTTTTGTAATGTTTTCATTGCAGGTAAACAATATTTTAGTTAGATTTTTAGGTAAGTAAGGATGCATATATTGTTCTGGCAACTTTAGTATCACTTTTTTATTTGTTTCTGTGGGAGGGCGAATAAGGTATAAAGAGTGGGCCAGTGTATGTCACCATTTACGTCAGCACACTTTTGTCATTTTCCCTATTAGGAGGATTATCCTGAGGGTTCTGGTCATTTTGGTCATGTTCTTGAGTCTTTCCTCTTAAGTTTCCTCCAAATCCTTCACTGGGTTCTCTGTCCTCCAGCATCTGCTTGATGCTTTGCATGAGTATAAGGCCTGGATTCTAGATTCTGGGTCTCTTTCTTCTGCCCAAAATGGGTGGATGTGTCTAGGGTAAAAGTGGCTGTGGAGTCAGATCACTTCTTTGAGGCTATTTTCTTTTTCCACCCAAATATTTCTAGTTTCCTAGCCAATTCAGATCCTTTTTAATGACTTTTCTAGTTCTGGGTGAGTTGTAATCTCCTGTTAGCTTTTGCATCTCACCCGGAAGCAGAATCTTTTCCCTTCCTGAGTTTAAAAAATCTGATTGTTCGTCTATAGAATTTTCCAACGTCTGAATTTTGTTGATTGCATATTTATGGTATCTTTTAATATGTTGTGTCCTCTGTATTTCCTATAAAGTGGTAGTAATATCAAATTAATGTCAGATAGCTTTTCATCAGGTAATTTTTGTGTTGAGAGTACATGAAAGATTGTATGTATGTATACTTGTACAGTTAGGTACTATTTTTTCTCCCTTTTGCAATGTTAATTATCATTGGTAATCATTTCCCAACTTCATTAATTCCTTATGGGTTGCAAAATGGTAGTATTCTAAGTTTTTTATTCTTTCTTCATTTACTGGCTGGAATGTCTATCAAATAGTAATACCTATCAACTCTTTGAACTCTAAAAGTATAGTTTCAATAGGAAAGATGCAATAAGTGCTTTATTTAGTCTTCTAAAGAATCTATCACCCAGCAGCCTTAAAAGGTGGCCAGAGAGGGTTTTTTGTTTTGTTTTGTTGAAGATTATTAACAACTCATGGATATAAAGTTACTGTTGACCTTTGAACAACTAGGATCTGAGGGGGTGGGCATGGTTTGAGACACCCACCCTGGATAGAGGTAGAAAATCTGCCTTTAAATTGGACCTCTGCATATGCAGATAACCTAACTTTGGGTTGCAAAATTGATTTGTTACAATTTACTGTAGCTATTCTTATTAATGCTCAGATTGATCCATTTTGGCCAGTGAGCTTACTCATGTTGCCTCCAGAGTGCTTTTGATAGGTCTCTTTGACCTTTAATAGTTTCCTTGTTTCCCTTGAGAAAAATCATTTGAGGTATTTCTGGTTCTAGACCTGGAATTAGCCATTTCTCCAAGAAGTCCTGGTTATTTTTAGTGGACACAATACTTACAGATCACACTATAAAATGAGTTTTCCTTTTAAACATTTTCTGCCCTATTATATATGTTAACTTTAAAAACATTTTTATAATAGTTTATTTGAGACAAACTAAAAACATATGCCAGGGAGCAAGATCTCAAGTACATACCATATACGAGTATGTATTAATTTTTTAAATTGTGCTAAGCTTCAGGGTCTTCTGGAAGTAGGTGAACTGTAACTTTATAAATGTACAGATTATTTTAAATTAAGTACTGTGACCTTTATATCAATAGGATTGAAGTTAAAAATCTAGTTTTACTTGCCTGGCTGGTAGCACAGTGGATAAGGCGCTGGCCTGCGAACCCAAAGGTCGCAGGTTCTATTCTCCAGCCAGGGCACATAATCAGGTTGCAAACCAGGTCTCCAGTCAGGTCTGTGGCTGGAGGCAGATGAAGCACAACCATACATTGATGTCTCTCTCCCTCTCTGCCTCTTTCCCTTCCCCTCTTTCTAAAAAT
>PVIW01006801.1:0-81667 GCA_004026585.1 Noctilio leporinus | reverse complement strand
TACTGATTTCAGATAAAATAGATTTTACAATGAAGGACATAAAAAGGGACAAAGATGGACATTTCATAATACTTAAGGGAACAATCCATCAAGAAGAAATAACTCTGATAAACATATATGCACCCAACATAGGAGCTCCAAAATATATAAGGAAAATCTTGGAAGACTTTAAGAAAGACATAGACAGCAACACACTAATGGTAGGGGATATTAATACCCCACTATCAACAATGGACAGATCTTCCAAACAAAGAATCCCCAGAGATGTTGTGGCATTGAACAACACTCTGGAGGAAATGGACCTAACTGATGTATGCAGAGTCTTTTACCCCAAAGAAGCAAAATACACATTCTTTTCAAATGCACATGGATCATTCTCCAAGATAGACCACATGGTATGTCACAAGACAACCCTCCACAAATACAGGAAAATGGAAATCATACAAAGTATCTTCTCAGATCACAATGGATTGAAACCAGAAACCAATCTCAAGGGAAAAAAACAAAAATTCTCTAACTCATGGAGACTGAATAACATGCTTTTGAGCAATGAAGGGGTCAACAATGAGATCAAAGATGAAATCAAAAAGTTCCTGGAAACAAATGACAATGAACACACAACAGCCCAAAACCTATGGGATACAGCAAAGGCAGTTCTCAGGGGGAAATTTATAGCAATACAGGTCTTCCAAAAAAGGTTACAAGAAGTTTATAAAAACAACCTAACCACAAAACTGCAAGAACTAGAGGAGCAACAACAAACAAAGCCCAGAGCAAGTAGAAGGAAGGAAATCATCAAGATCAGGGCAGAACTAAATAACTCAGAGATTCAAACTACAATTCAAAGAATCAACAGGTCCAGGAGCTGGTTCTTTGAAAAAATAAACAAAATTGACAAGCCCTTATCCAGACTCATCAAGAAAAAGAGAGAGGACCCAAATAAACAGAATCAGAACTGAAAGAGGAGAAATCACAACTGATACCTCAGAAATACAAAAGATTGTAAGAAATTACTAAAAACAACTATATGACAAAAAATATGACAACCTGGATGAAATGGACACATTTCTGGAAATGTATAATCTACCAAAACTGAACCCAGAAGAAGCAGAAAGCCTGAATATGCCAATAACAACTAGTGAAATTAAAGAAGTAATCCAAAATCTCCCAAAGCACAAAAGCCCTGGACCAGATGGCTACACAGGTGAATTTTACCAAACATTTAAAGAAGAACTAACTCCTATCCTCCTCAAACTATACCAAAAAATTCAGGAAGAGGGAAGACTCCCAAACTCATTCTATGAGGCCAATATTATTCTAATCCCAAAACCAGGGCATGATACAACTAAGAAAGAAAGCTACAGGCCAATATATCTGATGAACATAGATGCTAAAATTCTCAACAAAATATTGGCCAATCAGATTCAGCAGTATATTACAAATATACACCATGATCAAGTGGGCTTCATCCCAGGATGGTACAACATTCGTAAATCAATAAATGTAATACACTACATCAACAAATTAAAATATAAAAACCATATGATCATATCAATAGATGCTGAAAAGGCATTTGATAAAGTGCAGCAACCATTTATGATAAAAACCCTCAGCAAAATGGGAATAGAGGGAGTATACCTCAACATCATAAAGGCCATCTATGAGAAACCTGAAGCCAACATCATACTTAACGGACAAAAACTGAAAGCTTTACCCCTAAGAACAGGAACAAGAGAAGGCTGTCCACTTTCTCCACTTCTATTCAACATTATCTTGGAAGTTCTAACCATGGCCATCAGAGAAGAAAAAGGAGTCAAAGGTATTCAAATTGGAAAGGAGGAAGTCAAACTGTCATTATCTGCAAATGATATGATAGCGTACATACAAAACCCAATGGGCTCCACCAAAAACTTACTCAACCTAATAAGCAAATTTCGCAAAATAGTTGAGTATAAAGTCAATATTCAGAATCAAAAGCGTTTTTGTATACCAATAATGAAACAACAGAAATAGAAGTGAAAAAACAAATCTCATTTACCATAACAACAAGAAAAATAAAATACCTAGGAATCAACTTAACTAAGGAGTTAAAAGACCTATACTCAGAAAACTACAGAACAATGAAGAAAGAAATCAAGGAAGATACAAATAAATGGAAGCATATACCATGTTCATGGATAAGAAGAATTAACATCATCAAAATGTCCACACTACCCAAAGCAATCTACAGGTTCAATGCAATCCCAATTAAAATACCAATGACAGACTTCACAAATAGAAAAAATACTTCAAAAATTTATATGGAGCCAAAAACGCCCACAAATAGCCAACACAATCTTGAGAAAGAACAGGTAGGAGGAACCACAATATTGGACTTCGAACAATACTACAAGGCTACTGTCATCAAAACAGCATGGTACTGGCATAAGAATAGACATATAGATCAATGGAACAGAATAGAAAGCCCAGAAATTAACCCAGGACTCTATGGTCAACTAATATTTGACAAGGGGGGAAGGAACATAAAATGGAGTAAAAACAGTCTCTTCAACAAATGATGTTGGGAGAACTGGACAGCAACATGCAAAAGGATTAAACTAGACCACCAACTTACACCATACACCAAAATAAACTCAAGATGGATAAAGGATTTAAACATAAGCAGTGCCACCATAAAGGTCCTGAATAAAAATATAGACAGTGAACTTTCGGATATCCTACGCAGAAATATGTTTACTGATACTTCACAAGTGCAAAGGAAATCAAAGAACGAATCAACAAATGGGACTATATCAAATTGAAAAGTTTCTGTTCAGCTAAAGAAAATATCAGCAAAATTCAAAGGGAATCAACTGTATGGGAAAACATAATTGCCAATGATACTTCAGACAAGGGTCTGATCCCCAAAATATATAAAGACCTAATGCGACTCAATACCAGGGAGACAGACAGCCCAATTAAAAAATGGGCAAAGGACCTGAATAGACAACTCACTGAGGAAGATATACAAAGGGCCTAGAGGCATATGAAAGAATGCTCAACATCACTAGTCATCAGAGAGATGCAAATTAAAACCACAATAAGATACCACCTCACACCTGTCAGAATGGCAATCATCAACAAATCAACAAACAACAAGTGTTGGTGAGGATGCCGGGCAAAGGGAACCTTCATACACTGTTGGTGGGAATGTTGTCTGGTGCAGCCACTATGGAAAACAGTATGGGGTTTCCTTAAAAAACTAAAAATGGAACTGCTTTTTGATCCAGCAATTACACTACTTGGACTATACCCAAAGAATCCTGAAACACCAATTTATAAGAACCTATGTACACCTATGTTCATAGCAGCACTATTTACAATAGCCAAGTGCTGGAAACACCCTAAGTGCCCATCAGTGGATGATTGGATCAAAGAACTTCGGTACATTTACACAATGGAATTCTATATAGCAGAAAGAAAGAAGGAACTTGTACCCTTTGCAACAACATGGATGGAACTGGAGACTATTATGCTTAGTGAAATAAGCCAGTCAGCGAAGGACAAATATCATATGATCTCACCCATTACAGGACAATAATGAACAATACTAACAACAAGCAAAACAGAACCAAATACATGAATACAGTGAATATGTCTTCAATGGTGAGGAGGAAAGGGTTTGGGGGAGAGGGGAGGCAGAAGCAAGGAAGGGGAACAGCTTAGACAAGAACCTAGTATAAAGGAACCATGGACATGGACAACAGGTGGGATTGACTTTGGGGGGAATGGGTGGGTGGGGAGGGGGACAGAAGTGAGCAAAAAGGTTATGGATGTAATACAACAACAATAAAATTAAAAAAAAAATGAATCAACTTAACCAATGAGGTAAGAGACTTGTACTCAGAAAACTACAGAACACTGAAGAAAGAAATAAAGGAAGATACAAATAAATGGAAGCATATACCATGTCCATGGATGGGAGAATTAACATCATTAAAATGTCCATACTACCCAAAGCAATCTATAGATTCAATGCAATCCCAATTAAAATACCAATGACATATTTCACAGAGATAGAAAAAATACTTCAAAAATTTATATGGAGCCAAAAATACCCATGAATAGCCACAGCAATCTTGAGAAAGAAGGACAAGGTAGGAGGAATCACGATACTGGACATCAACCTATACTACGAGGCTACTGTTATCAAAAAAAATCTGGGACTGGCATGAGAATGGACATATAGATCAGTGGAACAGAATAGAGAGCCTAGAAATAATCCCAGGACTCTATGGTCAATTAATATTCAACAAGGGGAAAAGGAACATAAAATGAAACAAAATAGTCTCTTCAACAAGTGGTACTGGGAGAACTGGGCAGCAACGTGCAAACAAATAAAACTAGACCACCAACTTACACCATACACCAGAATAAACTCAAGATGGATAAAGGACTTAAACATATGCAGTGCCACCATAATAGTCCTAGAGAAAAATATAGGCAGTAAAATTTAAGATATCCTATGCAGAAATATGTTTACTGATACTTCTCCCAGGACAAAGGAAATCAAAGAAAAATAAACAAATGGGACTATATCAAACTGAAAAGTTTCTATTTAGCTAAAGAGAACACCAGCAAAATTAAAAGGGAATCAACTCTGTGGGAAAACATATTTGCCAATGATACCTCAGACAAGTGTTTGATATCCAAAATATATAAAGAACTTATGCAACTCAACACCAGGGAGACAGACAGCTCAATTAAAAAATGGGCAAAGGACCTCAACAAACAACTCACTGAGGGAAACATACAAAGGGCCCAAAGGCATATGAAAGAATGCTCAACACCACTAGCCATGCAAATTAAAACCACAATGAGATATCATCTCACACCTGCCAGAATGGCAATCATCAACAAATCAACAAACAAGTGTTGGTGAGGATGTGGGGAAAAAGGAACCCTGGTGCACTGTTGGTGGGAATGAAGGCTGGTGCAGCCACTATGAAAAGCAGTATGGAGTTTTCTTTAAAAACTAAAAATGGAACTGCCTTTTGATCCAGCAATTCCACTATGAGGACTATACCCAAAGAATCCTGAAACACCAATTCATAAAAACCTATGTAGCCCTATGTTCATAGCAGCACTATTTACAATTGCCAAGTGCTGGAAACAGCCTACCTGTCCATCAGTGGATGATTGGATCAAAAAACTTTGTTACATTTTCACAATGGAATACTACACAGCAGAAAGAAAGAAAGAACTCCTACCCTTTGCAACAACATGGATGGAACTGGAGAGTATTATGCTTAATGAAATATGCTAGTCGGTGAAAGACAAATACCGTATGATCTCACCCATTATAGGACAATAATAAACAAAACAAATAAGCAAAATAGAACCAGATACATGAATACAATGACTAGACCCTCAGTGGGTAGAGGGAATGGGGGAGGTGAGAGAAGAGAGGAAAAGGCAAAGAAGGGGAGCAGTTTAGTCAAGCAACTAGTATGGAAGAACCATGGACATGGACAACAAGTGGGATTGACTTTGGGCGGGTAGTGGGGTGAGTGGGTTGGGAAGGGGACAGAGGGGAGTAAAAAGGGGATGAATGTAATACAACAACAATACAATTAAATTAATAATAATAGTAATAATAATAATTTTAAAATTTCCAAACCACTTGAAGAAAAAAGGTTTTAAAATGTTAAAGAACTGAAATCACACGAAATATTTTCTCAGACATAACAAAATTAAATTAGAAATCAATAACATACCTAACTGGCAGGGGAGATTCCATGATCACAAAGGTCATTTTCCCAGGGAGAGGTTTATCCATTGTGCTGATGCCTGCAATTTCCCCAAATGTGGGAAACTCAACTGAATAATTTGTGTTAGTGGGGGACTGTGTTCACAAAAAAAAGAAAAGAATAGAAAAGAAAAGAAAAGAAATCAATAACAGAAAAATATGTGAATAATCCCCAAATACTTGAAAATTTAACCACAAAATTCTAAAGTGATATATAAGTCATAAACAATCTCACTAGGGAAATTTGAAAATATTTTAATTGAATGAAAACACATATATCTAAACTTTTGAGATGCAGTTTAAATAATAGCATTAAGTGGTTATAAAAAAAGAGAAGTCTCAAATCAATTAACAAAGCTTCTACCTTAAGAAACTAGAAAAATTAGAGTTAATTAAACCCAAAACAAACAGAAGGAAGGAACTAATAAAGATCAGAAAACAATCAAATTGTTTCACAACCTATGTGCCCATCAGTAGATGAATGATAAGCCCTGGCTGGTGTGGCTCAGTGGGTTGAGTGCCACCCTGCGATCTGAAAGGTCACCAGTTTGATTCTCAATGAGGGCACATACCTGGGTTTGGCCAGGTCCCTGGCTGGGGTAATGTAAGAGGCAACCAGTTGATCAATGTATCTCTTGCACATCAATGATTCTCTCAATCTCTTACTCCTTTTTCTAACTGTGGTACATTTACACAATGGAGTACTATACACTCCAAAGAAAGAAGGTGGGGAGGGGGACAGAGGGGAGCAAAAAGGGGATGGATGTAATACAACAATAAAATTAAAAAAAAAAAAAAAGAAAGAAAAAAGAAGGAACTCCTGCCTTTTGCAACAGCATAGATGGAACTGAAGACTGTTATGCTAAGTGAAATAAGCTGGCATCGAAAGACAAATACCATATGACCTCACTTAAAACTGGAACTTAAGGAACAAAATAAACTAACAAGAAAACTAGAACCAAAGACATGTAAACATGAAACAGTCTAACAACTTTTGGAGGGGAGGAGGGGAAAAAGGAAGAAAGGGGAAGGGATTAGTTAAAGAACATGTATGAATGACTGGTGGACATGAACAGAGAGGGGACTGACTATAGGGGAGAGGAGTGGGCTAGGTGAAGGGGAGCAAAAGGGAAAATTTGGGACAACTGTAATAGAATAAACAATAAAAAAGAAAAGAAATTTGTTTTAATAAAACAAAAATTGGAAACAATAGAGACAATCAATGAAATTAAAATCTGGTCTTTGAGAAGATCAATGAAATTGGTAACTCTCTAGCCAAACTGACCAAGAAAATAGAAGAAGGCAAAAACAAAAACAAAAACAAAAACAAAAAAAAACAAAAAACAAAAGAAAAAATCAAAAAAAAAAAGGAGAAGGTATAAATTTCTAATATCAGAAATGAAAATACGAACATACACAAAAATCTTCAATGAATTATTAACAAATTGAATCTAGCACATTATTAAAAAGATAATACATCATTTAGGATTTATCCCAGGAATGCAAGGTTTGTTCAATATTCAAAAATCAAAATAATTCACAAAAATTGAAACTAAAAAAAAAAGGCATGATAACCAAAATAGATACAGAGCAAGCATGTAACAAATTTCAACACCCATCTGTGATTTAAAAAGAAAAAAATACCTCTCAGCAAACTAGTAATAGAAAGAAAAGAAACATCCTTCACCTACAAAAAAAATAGAACTAAAGGAACCATGGACATGGACAATAGATGGGATTGACTGTGGGGGGAATGGGTGGGTGGGGAGGAGGGTAGAGGGGGGCAAAAAGGAAATGGATGTAATACAACAACAATAAAAAAAATTTTTTAAATAAAAAAAAAAAAAAAAAGAACTAGCCCTGGCTGGTGGCACAGTGGATAAGACAATGGCCTTTGAACCCAAAGGTCGCTGATCAATTCCCAGCCAAGGCACACAACCAGGTTGCAAGCCAGGTCTCCAGGCAGCTGTGTAGCTGGAGGCAGGTGAACCATACATTGATGTTTCTCTGTTTCTCTCCCTCTCTGCCTCTCTCCCTTCCCCTCTCTGAAAATAATAAATAAAATCTTTAAAAATTAATAAGAAAAACAGAACTGCCCTGACTGGTATGGCTCAGTTCGTTGGGCATTGTCATGCAAAGCGAAAAGTCGCAGGTTCCATTCCCCATCAGGGTACACGTCTGGGTTGCTGTCCAAGTTCCTGGTTAGGGACATGCAAGAGGCAATGATTGATGTTTTTCCTACACACATCAATGTTTCTCTTTCTCTCTTTCTTCCTCCTTTCCCCTCTCTAAAATAAATGAATAAAATCTTTAAAAGACACACACACACACACAGAAGAGCAAAGGTGGGGGGAAATGGGGATAAATGTAATAAGACAACAATTGAAAAAAAAAAAAAAAAAAACAGTCTTGGCTGGTGTGGTTCAGTGGAATGAGTGCCAGCCTCCAACCCAATGGTCACTGTATCAATTAACACCCAGTTGGGGAACATGCCTAAGTTGCAGGCCAGGTCCCCAGTTGGGGGTGTGCGAGAGGCAACCAATCAATGTATCACTTGCACATCACTGTTTCTCCCCCTTTGTCCCTTCCTCTCCCTCCATCTGAAAATAAATAAAATATTTTTTAAATAAATAAATAAACATACAACCAACATTGGGCTTAATGGTGAAAGACTGAAGGCTTTCTCCCAAAATCAAGGCAAAGAAAGAATGTCCAGCCCCACCGTTCTTTTGGAGGTCCTAGCTAAAACAATAAGGTGAAAAAATGGACTAGAGGACCTAGAGACTGGAAAATTTAAAGCTATCTTATTGTCTGATTATCTAATTGGATAGAAAATCCCAAGGAAAATTGAACATAGACCTAAAACTACAAAATTACTAGAAGAAAACCTAAAGGAAAATATTCCTGATCTTGAGATAGGCAAAGATTTCTATGTATAACTTCTGCTCAGTGAAAGACATTGTTCAGAGAATGAAAACACAAATCACAGAATGTAAAAAATGCTTATAAAACACATTTCTGAAAATCATTTCTATCATAATAAAAAAGAATTCTGAAAATGCAATAGCAAGAAAAATAATCCAATTAAAAATGAGCAAAAACGTAGGCATTTCATCAAAGAAAATATGTGGATGGCAAATAAACAGATAAAAAAAGATGCTTAACATTATTAGTCTTTAGGGAAATACAAGCTAAGACTAGAGTGAAATATGACTGTACTAATAGAATGACTAAAAAAACATACAAATGCTGAGGAAGGTATGGAGGAACTGGAATTCTCATACATTGCTCATATATACATATGTATGTATGTACATGAATACAAACAAAATGATCCTCTCATTGCTGTGTATACATACTACGTACAAACTATACATCGTATGTACATATATGACATGTATGTACATACATACATACATACAATTTCATATATTGTTTGTGTATACATACATACAAAATGGTTCAGCCACTTTGAAAGAGGGCTTGGAAGTTTCTTCCAAAGTTAAATTAGTCACACGACCCAGCGATCCCACTTACCCAAGAAAAATAAAACATACTGTACACAAGTGTTTATGGTAGCTTTATTCACAATCACCCAAACTGAAAATAACCCAACATGTCCTTCAACTGGTAAATGAACAAGCAAACTAGTATATTCATGCAATGAAATACTACTCACAAAAAGAAATGAGCAGCTGATACATATACAATAACACAATGAGTCTCAAATGCACTGTGTTAAGTAACAGAAGCCAGAATCAAAGGACTACATACTGTGTGATTCCATAATATTCTGGAAAATATCATAGACTTTTTCTGACATTCTGGTAAAGGCAAATCAGTAGTTGTCAGGAGCCAGAGGCAGGGGAAGAAAATGACTGCAAAAGCACTGTAAGAGGTCGTTGTGGGGGAGTTGAACCTGTTCTATGTCTTGCTTACAGAAATGATTACATAACTATATTTATTTCTCAAAATTCATACATGAGAAAAATGTGAATTTTTCTATACATCAATAAATGTCTTAAAATGAGTAAAAGAAGTATGGAATCTGAGAGCAAAGGGGCGGGAGCTGAGGCAGGGCTGTGGCTGGATTTAGGGATTAGAGTGACAGCTAAGGCTAATGATACAGAGGCTACAGCAGGGTCTCTGGGGAGGGAGCTGAGGGTGAGCAAGGAGTGGGAGAAAGAGCCCATAAGACAATAGAAACATAAAAGATAGCAACAGGCTTTCAACATCTCATCCATGCATTCCCCACTCACAACTTGATGTCTTGAATCCCTTAGAGAACACATTAGAAAGACAGATTCCTACTGTGCTGCTCAGGTATTCCCTTGGGGCACAGTGGGTCCCTCTTGTGAGGACAGCTGAGGGGGCCTCAGTGGTGATGGCCCCTGAGAAACCAAAGGGCAGGGTCATGTCTGAGAACAAGTTCCACATTAATGTGAAAGGGGCAGGGCAGGATGGTCCCATGGTGAGGTGTTCAGTTAAGAGGGATGTGTTATCCAGTAAAATCTTTAGTGGGCACAGATTGGAGTTCGATGGGCAAAGCCATGAAACAGGCAGCCTACACAGGTGTCAGTGGAGGTCAAGCAGAGAACCGCTGGGTTCCAGCAGCCAGCGGGAAGGGTCGGCCACATCCTGATGACTCCACTCTGGTTTCCTCTCCTTTCATTTCCTTCATTGTACAGAAAGCCACTAATGTATGTGCACAGGCATATCGCATTTTTTAAAAGTTATTTTCTGCTGCATGACCAATGATCTGTTTTCATGGACATCAAATGAAGATGGGCTGAGGAAACACTACTTTGATAAAAACTGTCCCCTTTTCCATTACTGCTCTGCTCATTCCACCTTCATTCTTATCTTATACTAAACTTTTTGGCTCTCAGTGCTTAGCAAAATAAATCCTTGTGTATTTTGGATATTTTATTTGTAGAATTACAATGTTTTCACTTCTTGTAAAACAAAGGCCCATTCTGTAACTTCTGCATGTAGCTATTTCATGCAGAGGATCTGTCCTTACATAGAGACACTACATTCATGAGGGCAGAGCGTAAGGATGAGACTTTCACTTCAAGCCAAGCATCTGGTTATTTAAATACAGTTCTGATGCTGGGATTCTGGTCCTGTGGCTCTACAGTGATGCCCAGGAATCTGAATTTTGAACAAATGCATGAAGTGATCCTGGTATTGATTATAGCCATCTGAGAGCCTTGGAACATGCTGTTCTAATCTAGAGATGGAAGTGGACAAACAGTCCTACATGTTTGATTGACTGAAGTTGGGAAACTCCATCTGGGGCTGCCCCTGACTTGTTTGTAGATGGAGTCTGAGCAAATGTGAACACCAGCAGATGCCTGAGACAGTGCTTGTGGAAAGGAAGATACCACAGATGGAAAGGGCACTGTTTCTGCTTTGGCACATTTAACAATCAAAAGCAGGAGGGGAATGGGAGTCCAAGTGGTGAGACCCTTGGGCTGGAGTACAGGCCAGGCCTAAAGCAGCCCAGAGGCACATCCAAGTGAGAATTTGATACAACACTAAGTTTTGTGTAAAGGTTTGGAAAGGAGATATGGGAAAGAGGCAGTTCCCATCCATTCTCCCTACACCCCTCCTCCACCAAAAACCCAGTTCTTCATCTAAGCTGTCTTAGATAACCAGAACCCCAATGTCCTGCCTACCAGCAACAGCCCAAGGAGGAGCTCTGGTTTGGTGGGTGTGCTGAGGGTTAAGGATAAAGATAAGAATCTCAGGGGCCAAGAGACAGATGAATTGACTTGAAGACAAAAGCACTGTGCTCCTCACACAGGCCACCTCTTCCACTCTCCCTCAGCCCCAATGCCCCCCTCCTGCCCCCAGCCCCTTGGCCACTCCAGGTGGGCTGTGAGCACTACCTCGACCAGGGAAGCATTGGATTCAGTTTAATCTTCAGGGACTCATTGTGACTTGCCCTTCTTTACCTCTCCTCCCACTCCCAAGGAACATTTGGGGTCTTTTTCCTCCTTTCATTCAGGAGACAAAGGCTCTTCCAATCACAAGTTATTTTGGGCTATTTCCAAGGTGGAGTTTCTTGACTCGCATAAGCCTGATGTCCGTTGGAGCCTGGCTCTGCATATTACTCAGGAAGCAGGACGTGGACAATAACACAGGGAACAATTGCACTCCTTCCGGGCAGGGATTCATTTCTCAATTATTTCCTTATCCCATTTACTTAATGAACAAATCTAGTGTCATTCCATATTTTATGACCATGAGCAGAATCATGATGAAGGGAAATGGCTTCATGCCACTGCCAACAAGAGGCCCTGCCTCCTCCTTGCCTAGAGGGACCCAGGGATGCTTTCAGGCTCTCCCTTTTCTACACCTTTGCATCTTCCATGCCTCCAAGATTAGTTACCCTTTCCCACATTTGAATGTTCAGTCTGCCCACTTCTGAGCTCCTCACTTCGGCAATGAACCTCAGCCCTAGCCCTACAAATCCTTCTCACCCTGGTTCCCTCTTAAGTATCTTCACTTCCCTGCTCCTATATTCCACTAAAGCTGCCCTACCCAACAGTAATGGCAGCTGCTGGTGACTGGCACTCCCCACATCAAGGCATTGTGCTGACCACATTCTCAACCAGCATGTCCTTTAGTCCCAGTGACAATCATATTTTATAGATCCAGATACAGAGACCAGAGAGGTTAAGTGATTTGCCCAAGGACACACAGGTAGCAAATAAAAGAGCTACAACCCAAACCCAGCTGATTCTAAACCCCATGTTTTCAATCCCTGCCCTTGACAGTCCCCCACAGGCCACCAGGGACATCCCCAAACCAAGCCCATGGATCCCGTTGGCCTCAGTCTCCTTGATATGTAAGCAAATCTAAGCAACACATGACACTTCTGGTTTCTGGTACCTTTTTGGGTCTCCCCTGTCTCACTTCCCCTCAACCTCCCATCTTGGCCATCATTTCCCATCTCTTTATCTCCCTGCCTCAGGTATGATCTTCAGCCTTCTCTCATTCTACAATACTTTATCCAGCTGGCTTTCTGAGTTTTAGCTCTTACCGCCATTGCTACGCCTGTCCAATCTGTGTATACAGCTCTCCCAAAATTTCCCAGGTCTAGATATGTTTGCAAAGGCTCTCTCCAACCTCCCACCACCAGAAGCTCTGTCAGAGATAACTGCGTACAGGTATCCCTATCCACTCAGGCCAGAAACTCCAGGGTCAGCTTTGCTTCCTTCCACCTAGCTGTACAGATGAAAATGGCTACCCACCTTCTTCTCCCTGTGAATTCTCATTCTTCACGCTGCAGCTTAGGCTATGTGTCACTTAGAGGGCACTGAGAGCTCATGATCACCACCTTCTTCAGGAACCTGAAGCCTCTTTTTAAAAATATATTTTATGATTATGTTATTACAGTTGTCGCAATTTTTCTTTTTGTCCCCACCCACCCTGTACCCCACTTCCCTCTAGCTATACCTGCTTTAATTCATGTCCACATATAGTGGATATAAGTTCTTTGGCTTCTCCATTTCCTACACAGTTCTTGACATCCCCTTGTCTATTTTGTACCTACCAATTATGCTTCTTAATCCTTGCAACTTTTCCCTCATTCTCTCCCTTTCTCCTTCCAACTTATAACTCTCCAAATAATCTCTATATCTATCATTCTGTTCCTATTCTGGTTGTTTGCTTAGTTTTAATTTTTTAGATTCAGTTATTGATAGTTGTTCATTATTATTTTAATGTTTTTTTTTAAATAAGTCCTTTTAACATTTTACATAATAAGGACTTAGTGATAATGAACTCCTTTAGCTTTACCTTGTCTGCGAAGCACTTTATCTGTTCTTCCATTCTAAATGATAGCTTTGCTGAGTACAGTAATCTTGGTTGTAGGTCCTTGCTTTTCATCACTTTGAATACTTCTTGCCAGTCCTTTCTTGTCTGCTAAGTTTCTTTTAAGAAATCAGCTGACCATCTTATGGAAACTCTTTTATAGGTAACTCTTTTTTTTTCTCCTGCAGCTTTTCAGATTCTCTCTTTTATCTTTAACTTTTGGCATTTTAATGATAATGTGTCTTGGTGTGGTTCTCTTTGGGGCCAACTTGTTTGGGACTCTGTGCTTCCTTGTAATGTCTATTTCCTTCACAAAATTAGGGAAGTTTTTCTTCATTATTTTTCCACATAAGTTTTCAATTTCTTGCTCTTCCTCTTCTCCTTCTGGCACCCCCAATGATTCAGATGTTGGTATGTTTAAAGTTGTCCCAGAGGTACCTAAGCCTATCCTCATTTTTTTTTCTTCAAAAAAATTTTTTTCAGCCTGCTGTTCTAATTGAATGGTTTTTTCTTCTTCGTGTTTCAAAGCATTGGTTTGATTCTTAGCTTCATCTCGTCCACTGTTGGCTCCTCATAGATTTTTCTTTCTTTCTCTTAGTGTAACCTTCATTTCTTCCCTTATGGTTTTACCATACTCAGTGAGTTCTTTGAGTAACCCCATCACCAGTGTATTCAACTCTGTATCTGATAGGTTGGTTATCTCTATTTTATTTAGTTCTTTTTCTGGGATTTAGTTCTGTTTTCTCATTTGGGCCATATTTCTTTGTCTCCTCAATTCAGCAGCCTCCTTATGTTTGTTTATGCATAGTAGGTAGAGCTACTTTGACGTCCTGTAAAAGGCATCTATAAATTGTGTGGGGTAGAGTCATAGGTAATTGCCACAATGGTACAACCCCCTTCACCACTTTGTGGCTCATTGTAGTAGGAGGGCCACTTCACCCACTTCCTGTATGCGACTGGCATCCATCCAGCTATTGCCCTGGTGGTGAATCCCAGAGTAGGAAGGTTTGTGTATGTTCTAAGTCCATGTGGGCCCTATAAGCTGAGTCTCCTGAAAATTTGACAGTTTCTTCCACTGTCCCAATCCCCACTTATTTTTATAGACAGAGGTTATGGGGATTTATCTTCCTGGTGCTGGAACCCTAGGCTGGCAGTCTGGCCTGGGGCTGGGATAGTTCCCTCCCAAGGTATCCCTCAATCCCAAGGTATCCCTCCTGATTTTTATCCACCACATGTCACATATGAACATGAGACTGCCTATTCTGCCTCCACTGCCTCTCCATGCTACATGGCATCTCCATATCTCTCCACCTGTCTCCACATCTCTGCCTCTCCTGCCCGTCTGGCTGAATGTAGCTTCTTTAAATCTTTGGTTGTCAGACTTCTATACAGCTAGATTTTCTGGTGGTTCTGATTGTTACTGTTTTGAGAAATAGTTATAATTCTCTCTGGGGTTCTGCAAGGAGGTAAAATGTGTCTACCAATGCTTTGATCTTGACAGGAAGTCCCTGCAGCCTCTTGATGGGTACCAGTCACTCACCTGAGCAGAATCCTCTGAGCTTAGCTGGCCAGTCAAGTTGGCACACACAGGACTAGCACTGAACTTAACTCAGAAGCCTCTTCCACTTGGAAACCATCCCTCTTATTTGGGCACTTTCTCCTCTAGGCTCTGACAGCACCTGGACTAACCTTAATAAGCTGTGTTGTTCTGCGCTAGGTGCTAGGGACACTGGGGAGGAGAACATATGCCCCTCCCCTCCTGAAGCTCACTGGTTTTATTGAAGGAAACAGACATGGAGAAAATGCCAAGGGTGTGTCTAATGTTGGGGTTGCATGCAGGAGGTTGACACTGATAAGGAAAGGATGGAAGCAAGACAGGGCAGAGGTGAAGATAAATGGAGATGCAGTCACACCAGAGCCCTCAGTTGACCCTATGGGAAGCTCTGAGCTGAATGGCCCTTCAGATTTGCTTCAAATTAAGGCAGGAAGACTAGCCTTTACCCTTTCCCATCCTCTAGCATGTGGGCTGCTCCCAACAAGATCATGGAATTGGACAAGGCATCTGCCTCAGCTAACAACACTCCCAGACAGGACTTACAGGCATTATTGCAGCAATACCCTAGGCAGCTGGGTTCATGAGGGCCTCCATCCAGAAGGAAGGTTTGCATGGCATACTGTAGCTACCATCCCAGGGTGCATACCATACTGGGATAACTAAAGAAGGGCTGGCCAGTTTCAAGGTGAAGGGAAAAGAAATAGATGTTTTCATTTTGTCTAGTTCTTGCAATACACCAAAGTATATATTCCAAACATCTTTACTTCTGTCATCTCCTCCTAATATAAAGATTATGATAACAGCTAATGTTTTCTCTGCATTTACTATGCACCAGACCCTGTGCTAAACTCTTCACTAGAATAACATTGTTGAGTTCAATGTCATTTTGTTATAATATTGATGAGATGCCATAAGAACTTCACTTGTTTAAATTATTTAGCCTCTGGTAAAATTGATTCATTATATGTCATTTTGTTGCTGCTCCAAGAACCTATCAATGACATCAAGTGAAGACTTACTGTACTGTTTTTGTCCTCATCTTACATAAAAGGAAAGCAAAGCTTAGAGACGTAAAATGACTTGTCCAAGGTCACAGAACAAATCCAAGGCAAGCTTCATCTACCTCAAATGGCTGCCCTTTCATCCTTCAAAGCTCAAAGCTCACTTGCTCTATCCAGACTTCTTCATTCCTCTTAGAAAGGTTACTTGCTCCTTGCACCTTGTCTTGAGAGAGAGTAAGCTGTCCTGGGCCACATACCTTAGTTTTTAGCCCCTTTCATGTCTAGGACAAGGTCACCATGGAGGTATCATCCATAGAGTTATTATCCCTCTTCAACTGCAGCCTCCAGCTGAACCCACAACTTCAGGGACAAATGGCTTGCTGGTTTAAGTAGGATTTCACTTCCCTTACTCTGGATTCCAGCTTTGCTAACACCCTGTGAAATGGCATTCATTAACACATCATTGACCAACAATTTTATACAAAAGCTAAAGCAAGCGTAAGCATTAGTTAACTCATTATCTGTCTACAACGCTTGGGCTTGAAAACATGAGTTTTTTCATTACCTACTGGTCAACAATGTGTTAACATGGGGCAGCTGAGCTGCACTAGGGATGCCCTGAGTTTATGGTCAGCAAAAAGCATGATGTTGTTCTTACCTATGCCCTAGAAAGCCACCTTTCTTTGTGGCCTGTGCTGCTCATTTGAGACAAAGAAGACTGGATGGGCTTCTGGGTTCTTTCTGCTGTAAAACTCAGTTTTCAAACAACACATTTATTACATATGTAGGGAAGCATCAGGAATAGGCTGTAATTTGTGTTTTGTCCTCATTGATTGTTATAGGTCAGTTTCTCCAGCAGACCCTGAGCTGAGGATTCATGTGAATGCTTAAGAAGAGGATGAGGGGTGGGGGTACAGGACAGAGAAAGGGAAGAAACTAAGACAAAGGTACTGAAGGTATATGACAGGATGTTGTGACTGTCACCATAGATAACCAGATTCCACCACTGGCCTGCTGCTTCTGCTGCTGGGGGCAATAAATGCCACCTCAACCAGCAAGAATTCTGACCAGTCCTTCTTCTGGGTCTCCCTTCCTCTTAGCCCCAAATCCCTGGTGGGAGCCTCTCATCATTTGAATTTAGGGCACCTGCAACCATCCAGTTGCCCTGGTTCAGGAGAGTAAGTCAGGCCTACCTGTCTTGGCCCTATTCAGTCATTGTTTGAGGGCTGCCCTAGAAGGGAGCCACCCACCCCACAGGCCTGTGTCCTCTGCAGCTGAAGCAAATCACAGGTGCAGGCCGTTCAACACCCAGCTCCCAGAAACTTGGGCATGCTACAGGTATGGTAAAAGGGATCAAGGGGATCAGGCCAGTGTCCCCTATACTACTATAGGTATTTTTGCCTTCCCTTTGCAGAGGGTAATAAGATTTGGGTTCCTGGGTCACTAACCATTCTGTGGTGCTCAACCACTGACCGTCAGAGGCTGCCCAGGTCCATGGTCATTGTCTATGAAGGCTTTTGCTTTCAAAGTTTGGATTCCTAACATTGATAGAATTAAATTTTCTAGCATGAAAGGACATCAATACTTGCAAATGTTGAAATAGAGGGAGAAAAGGAAGATTTCATCTTCTCCAGGTCCTAGAAATTGAAATTTAGGGATTCTGGGAATATGCTCTTTGATATGGCAGGATTCTGGGCCTTGCTTTTAACACCTTCCCAAGCAGACAGCGAAGGCTGGCCTCCAACCCTGAAACTTCCACCCTTAGTAAAGAACCTCAGCTTCAGCCCAGCCTGGAGGCAGAAGGACCACCCCTTATCAAAGGAACCAATGACAGCAGAAGACCAGAGGGCTTATCCTTGAACATCCCCTGGGTGAAAGTGTGCCCAAAACATGGCAGATACGTTTTTCTCATCTATCTTGAGAAATGGGGGCTTGCAGCCAGTTTAATTTGATTTACAGCAAAGAAAATGATGTAAATGATGACATTCATTCACCACTAGCAATAACTAATCCCTTTCAATATGGAATACACTTCCCTAATATTGGTTCTTTGCATGACTGCTCTTCCTTTCTAGGAGACCCTGGCTCTTTTGGGGAGAGATCATGGTTTTTCATCATTTCTGGGGATCTGCAAGGAGTGGGATCTATTGTAACCAGCCTTCTTCTACATCAGCACATAGGACATCAGTGTTGTTAGTTATTTGCATTTCTACATCCCCTCCCCCTCCTCCTTACCTCATAGGACAGTGCCTACCCCAGAACAGGTTCTCATTAATGTTTCATGAAAGGCGAAATGGATAGATGGACTAAGATGTAGGGTCAGCGAGCAAGTGAAGGAATGCTTGCTCCAGAGTGGTGTGTCTATCTGGGCCACAGCCACTTCTTGCTGACTGGGCAATAAGCATGCCACAGGGCCAATCAACTTTCAAAGCAAGAGAGTGCATGGCTAGAGGAAAGTTCTTGCTCTTTCTTCTTTGCCCTGACAACCATTGCCCTACGGGCTAACAGAGGCCCTCCACCAATTCTACCATCAGGAAGAATTATGACAAAACACTTTCCATTCAGAAAATTAACATGTATGACACAACCAGAGCCCCAGCCGAGCACCAGGCAATGCTGTCTTAGTGGTTCTGACTAGCACTGGCCAATGTGGTTGACCTTTCCAACCTTCCCCTCATTCCATATACCCCAGCATGTGGAGCAAACGCTCCCACTCCCATCTGGTGCTTGTGGCAGTGCACACCAACATAGCCTATACTCAAGAGCAATTTAACAAAGTAGGATAACATTTTAAATGGGCATACCATTTGATCCAAGCATTCCACTCCTCAGAATTTATCCTGCTATACAGTCACATGTATGTACAAAAACCCATCAACACTATAACAGCAAAGCATAGAAACCATTGGACTCTCTATCAAAAGGGAGATAAATTAAAATGGCATATTCTGCAGTCATCACCAAGAAAGATAGCTCTTCATATTCTGCTGTTGAGTGATCTCCGGATACTTTGCTGAGGCAGGAAGCAAGGTACAGATGAGTGTGCCTCATCTGCTCCCCTGTGTGCTGATTGTATCCAGCAGAAGGAAGGGAGGAGATATACTTGTGTCATCATTTACTGAATGCAGCTTATTGAGGGAGAGGGAAGGGAGAGGACTGCCCTACTGTTCAGGTCCTGTGCGGTCTTGTGTCCTCAGTTGCTCAATATGTAGTTTATGGGTGGAGTGAGCCCCTGGTCACATTGCAGCCACGTGCTTCTCTCCTGATGAAGCTCTTTTTGGTCTTGGTCTCTTTGGGAGGCTTTAGAACACAAAGGTCAGAATGCCCACTGAGATGCTCTCTGGGGATGCTGGGTGGCCCTGGGCCACCCCTCCAGTGCTCCTGAAATGAAAGAGGTCATCACAGGGCTGAGGCTGGGTCTCCTGGGGACTCAGTCTCAAGAGCTGCCTTCTTAGGGACTTTGAGTGCTTTGAGCTCTAGACCATGTCTCACATGAGGTAGGTATGGGAGGCCAGGCAAGTACAGAACACACAGTAGATGGACCTAGTATCGCGACCACCTCTGCATGTTTTAGAAATGCACCACTCAGTGAGACTTGGAGGGGTCATCCCTGACTCCTCCTTAAAAGCTTAAAAGGCCCTGACTTGCTCTCCTTGGCCTGGGTGGCTGGTCGGCCACAGGTGCCCTAAATTCAGATGATGGGAGACTTCTATCAGTGACTTGAGCCTAGTGGTAGTGGGATGGACATTCAGAGCTGGACAGGAAAGATCTGGCTGAGGTGGCATTGCTGCCCTTAGCAGTGGAAGCAGCAGGGCCAGTTGTGGCATTTGGTGTCCACAACCACAGTCATGTGCCCTGGCATGTGCCCTCAGCATTCTTTTTGGTGGCCTGTGGGTTCCTGCCTATTTCCCTTTGGCCTCCCTAGATTCTGTAAGGGCCCAGCCAATCAGAGCCCAGGTCTGCCTAGGCAATACAGAATTCTGATGATCACAGAAGAAGGCAGGGATAGGGAAAGAGCAGGAGAAAAGAAGGGAAAAAGAAGAAAATATGCAACTGGAAACCTCTCTGTGGCATCTGAGGGGGAATTTAAGGCTGTTGCAGACCAGTTTCCATGGTCTGGAGCAGCCTGGACAGACTTCCCCACGGCTCTCTGTTAATGGCTGGTCTGGCACACTTGCTTTAACACTTCATCTTTTTGTGTTGATTAAACATTTGCCTTCTCCATCTGCTTGTGGGTATCTGGAGGGTAATTTGTACTTCCTCTCTCTGAGCCTCAGTTTCCTTTCTTTAAACAAAAAATTAGGTAAAATTATCTCCAAGGCTGCTCCGTTGATTGTTCTATGGGTTGGTTCATCAAGCATGCCTTCCTGGAAAGCTCCAGCTGTCTTAAAAACATGGGGAAAATGAGGCCCAAAGAGAAGAAAGGTAACTTGCCTGAAGACAGAACCTGTGTCGAGAAAGGGAGTGGTACTGTGCAGTACTCCTATTCTTTAAGAACTGATGCCCATTTCTTTAATCAGAGGGCTCATCTCTTGCATGTAAGCATTTGTTTGCAAGCCAAAACCCATTAACAATTAGGAGGGATGAGCAATGACTCCAGCAAAGGAGTCCCAGGTATTCCTAGATGTGTTTAAAGTAACAGAGAATCACCCTGAAGGTGATACTGTAAGTTAGTGGAGGTGCTAGGAGCTGGCCTTGTGCACCTCCACCACTGGCCCATTTAGTTCTATTGAATCCCTTACCCAACTCCTCTAGAACTTAGTAGTGACATGAACCACCTTTAGAAGTTACTTTTTACTATAGGAAAATGGGCATTGTTGTTGAATGAATGAATAAATAAACCTCAATTTTTTCATCTTTAAGTCAGAAGGTTGGACTAGAACTAATAAGAAGCTCCTTCAAGTTCTAGCTCTGACATCTTCATTCATTGCTAAGTGGTTGTGGAACAATTACATGAGTTCCTCCAGCCTCACCAACTGTTTGACATGGCCCTCTCTTCATCCCTCACTGGATAAGATGTTCCTCAGTGCAGAGATTATGCCCACACTCACTGGGTATGTGTGCCAGTCTGTGGAATGTGTGGTGGGGGTCTCAGTACTGGCCCACTGGGTCTTTCCCTTGCCATATCAGTTGACTCTAGTGTTCCATCTCACACCCTCTCTGCTTCTCCTCTGACCAAAGCCATGCCTGCCTGCCCCCTGGGGCCTCCCACCTCCTCTCTTGTCCCAGAGCTTCTCCAAAGCCTTCTCCCTTCCCTCTCAGGTGACATGGACCACCTGAAGCACCTGGTCCACACGCATGCATTTACAGCTCAGAAGTGTGGGACAGTTAAGGACACTCAGAGCAGCCCTCCACTACAGGGTGGGGGTGGGGAGCAAAAGCACATACACTCCCCCAGAAGTCTCTAGCAGGACAGTGACCATCTCTACAATATTCATTTGCTATGACCCTTTCCTTTCTTCATTTCACTCCCCAGCCCTCACTCTGCCCTGAGTTCGCCTCTCTTCTTAGCCAAACCACACAGATGCCAGGCTGATTCTCTGTGCTTACTGGGACTTCAGGGTGAGATATTAAGTCCCAGGGGTCAGAGTCATGGCCAGAAGGCAGGAGGGCACAAGGCTCAGGCGTATGTGCACTGATCAAGAATTTAACTGGTGACCTTTCACTTTGTGGGAGGATGCCCAATCAACAGAGCCACAGTGTCAGGACTCAAATACACTCTTGAGAAAGGCTGTATGGGGCAGATCCCAATGTCTTTCTCCTCTCTTTCCTCTTCAAAGACCAGATAGTCCTGCCCAACTCCCACCTACCTCTTAGGTCTACATCTTGCATTTGAGAGCCTGAGGGATGCTCCTCTCCAAAGTGAATTACCCAGGCCTGTGGTGAATTTTTTAGTAGCCACTCATCTTGCTAATGGTCAGGGAACAGCCTGGGCCTCTACCCCAGCTAAGTGCTCCAGCCCCTGCACCTCTGCCTGGCTTAGGCAAGACACCTGGCACTGTCCCCACAGCTAGGCTCACCAGGCTGCCATCAGCTTCCATTTTCCTTCTTCCAAAGACTCGGGACTCTGCTGTGGGGTTCAGCATGTTATTTTATCCCTAATTGTACCTGGTCCCTGTGTGATAAGCCTGGGGAAGTGAAAAGTTCCGCCATCTTTCACTTGGGGAACCAGTCAAATTCTGAACTAAATATTGCTTGGGAAGAAATCCCAATGCTCTGATGGTAGAAGGAAACCATCTGCTGGGCCTGGAGACCCTGCGCTGCCACCAGTACCATTGGATTCCCTGGGCCCTGCCAGCTCTGGCCATACCTTCAGTCACCGCCACACTGGCCTCTGTGGGTGTTGTCCTTCCACATGATGCCTAGCCAATTCCCAGACCAGAGACCAGGCTGGGAAATGTGGGTCTCTGAGCCCATCAGCTTGTCACCCCAAAAAGAGTGCCTTTGCTTTTGAGGCTGAAATCATAACACCTATCAAGAAAGTTATTGCCTCTCAAAGTATACTTGCCCTCCACAGTTATTTCTAAATATTTCTGAGAAAACTTTCCACAAAGGCTCCCAAGTGAGACCCTTTGTCCAGCCTCTGGTCTGGCTACCACATTACCAAGTGACCACATGAGATGGCAATATGCCTACTTGTGGGTATAGCTCTCTCCAC
Organism: Noctilio leporinus; assembly: GCA_004026585.1. Taxonomy (NCBI): domain Eukaryota; kingdom Metazoa; phylum Chordata; class Mammalia; order Chiroptera; family Noctilionidae; genus Noctilio; species Noctilio leporinus. The sequence goes on along the minus strand of PVIW01006801.1, from coordinate 58,841 downwards.
TGGGGACCATGAATGTCTCCACTTGCCTTGGAATGGAAATGGATTCCCCAATTGTCCACAGTAATGAGCAGGCCAACTATGACTCTGAGTGCAACATCCCTCAGAGCTTGAAGTTAACCCAAGTCCAGCACTCTTGGCTCATACAGACCTCAGCCTGACCTTATGAGTCCATTTAGTCCTTGCTTGAGCCTCCCTGATTCTCCCAAACTGGAGGGTGGACCAAGTAGGGGCAGGGAGAAGAAGGAAGGAAGTCACAGCTCATCCCCCACTAATGGAACCTCTGCCCCTCCATACCTGAGCATTCAGGCCCAAAGGGGACCTCCTTACCCAATTCTAAATCTCCCACCCTAGGATTAGTGCCAATAAAGCATCCATTTCCTTAAATTTAAAAATAAATTAATTAATTAAAAGTTCTACCCAAGCTACCCACAGAGTATGGTCTGACCTAGACAAAGCCAACTAAGGGAAAGAGCAACAAATACCCTAGAAGCTGAAACAGACTTTAGGTACTACCTTTAAAAAGGTGTTTTCATACATGCATACCTTCTAAGTACCAGGCCCGAGGTCTGGGCATGGAGAGATGGCCTGGAGGTAGCATATTTAGAAGGACCTGAGTCCCGCTGCAGGGGTCTGGAGGCTCCAGATGATGACAGGTACGCATGTGCACACACAGCATGGTGTTTACTTATCAGGTAGCACAGCACGGTGGTTAACAGCAATGGAACACACTCACAGAATCAGAAATCCGCACCTTTGGACTGAATTCCAGTTGCCATCTCTAGCTGTGTTGTGGGAAAATTCACCACACCTCTCCAAGTCACACTGCCCTTTTCTATGAAATGAGAATATTGTCCTGAATCAGAGGGTCTATGACCGAAATCTTCTTCTCTGGGGGCCTCTCAGTGCCCCTGGTGCCTTCCTGCAGAGTGAGACCTACCTACAGTGGGCCATCCAGAGTTGCTTGTCTCCTGCTTAAACCCGATGAGAATGACTATGTCAGGGAAGGCAGCAAGAAGAGACAGAAAGCAAAGTCAGAAGTGAGAAGGAGGGGTGGGGCGGGGGCGGGGAAACCTCATCCCAACCAGCTGCCATCCCAGGGCACCCAGCCTAAGGCCAACTATATTTGCATTCATTTGCATAACTTTGCATGATCACTGTATTCCTGTGTCTAGTAGCCAATTATTTCATTCTCAAGCACCTCTGCACCCAGGAAAGAGAACCAGCAGAGATGTAGCCCCCTGGGCTTGGTGTCAAGAGGGCACTCAGAGCCCTTATCCAACTCCCAGCAGAAAATGGTCTGACCTGGGCCAGCACCTCCCCATCCCACACACACCTGATGCCGCTAAACCTCTTCAGAAGTTACTGCCCATTGCCTTTGACTGAGGCCACCAGAAGTTCCTATTACCTGAGAAAAATAGGATTTTAGTAACTGCAATCGTCTCCCACTCCTGAGCACCCTAATTTAACCAGATTAGAGTTTTACATGTGGAGGCAACTTTTAGGACATCTAACTCAGGGGTGTTCAACCTGACCCCCCTATAGACAGGCAAGAGCCACCTGGCTTTCGATAAGGGTTTAAGCCCTCATACCACAAAAGTGTCTACAGGGACTTCAGGCTCTTAAAGCATTTGAAACCCTTCATTTCACATCTGGGGAAATGGAGACCCAAGGAGGAAAAGGGTCTCGGTCAAGGTCACAGTGGCTGCAGCAGAGCGGGAACAGGAACCCAGAGGAGTTGGTGTACCTGTGCACCCAGCAGGGGTGGAGAACATGTGCAGGAAGATCCAGGCCTCACAGACCAACTTCCAGAATCGGAGTAGCCAGATTGGCCAGGAGCAGAAAGAGAGAAAGAGGGGTACCATTCCCCCTTTCCACCCTAGGAGGGTGGGTTTCAAGAACTCCAAGAAAGATTGTGAAGCAGAAAGTCAAGGGAAGACTGGTTCTTGCCAGTCACCCAAATCTGGCCCTCCAGCCAAGGCCAGGGCCAAGAGGCAGAGTGTACCCTGGGTCTTGGCATTCCCCTTCCATCGCCTCAAGCTTCTGGACTCCATGGGCTGGGATTGATTGTGGAGCCAAGTACAAGGGGATATGAGGAATTAACATGTGTTCAAGGCCCAGTTTTACCATCAGCACTTAGCTAAGTCCTCCTGCTGTCATCATCCTCATTTCTTATCTCAGATAAGAAAACTGAGGATCAGGATTCAAACCTAGATTCTTTTAACTGCAAAAGCCTTCTTTCCAAGTGTCAGTCAGTAGGTGGCCCAAGGGTTCTACATTTGCTTCCCTTCCTGGATTTCATAGGCAGGAGATTTGACCTTGGATAATGAACCTTTCTGCAGCCTTTTCATTCTAGATCAGATAGGCCCACAGGCAGTTGCTTTGAACTCTGATTAACAGTAGGCCCTGAGCCTTGGCAAGGGGTTCCAGACACATAAGACTTACAGACATTTTATACTGCCTAAGTAGACTTTAAACACAGCCCATCCCAGTCACCACATTCTTTTTTAATCCACCTTCCCCACAGTAGCCAGGGAATAGTTCTTAAGAAACAAGCCACACCCAGGCAACAGAAACAGAGTGGAAGAGCAGGGCACAGAAACTGACCTGTGGAGTTTCAAGCCTGGCTCTACCACTTTCTGAGCTATGTCACATCTAGGAGGTGACTGAACCTCCCTGTACCTCAGTTTCCTTATTTGAAAATGGAGGAAGTCTTCCAGCCAAGATGGAGGTGTAGGTAGACGCAGTTTGCCTCCTTTCACAACCATAAGAAGGATTATATCTCTCTCAAAACAAAAAACAGCCAGAACTACCAGAAAATCAAACTTCATGGAAGTCCAACAAAGAAAGACATAAAGAAGCAATACTCATCCAGACAGATAGGAGAGGCAGAGAGAACGTGGAGCGATGGCTGTGGTGGTGACAATGGCAATAAGGCAGGTCTGTGGCCAGCTGTAAAAGCTGTGAAGGACACCTGGGGAGTGCTCCCAGTCCCAGGCCAGGCCACACAGCTTGCAGTTCCCAGCTATGGAAAAATAAATCTTCATTGCTTCTGGCTATGAAAACCAATGGGGGTTGGGGTGGCAGAAGAAACTACCTGTCTCTCATGAGAGTCTGTTTAAAGGCCCCCCAATCCAAGAACATTCAAAAACCCACCCACTCTGGGAACCATCACCAGGGCAACAGCTAGAGGAGTGCCAGTCACATACGGGAAGCGGGTGAAGTGATGGGAAAAGAGGCGAATGTTAAGTAAGTGGCATTGTTCCCTCTCTGACCCTTCCCCAACATACAGCACCACAAGGTGGTGAAATTGGTCTCCCAGGACTGACTAGTACCTAAGGTTCCACCCCTTACAACATGGCAGATGTGACAGCTCTACCTAAAACACAGAGGCAAACACAGAAACCTGTCAAGTTGAGGAGACAGAGAAATATGGCCCAATAGAGGGAATGGATCAAGGTTCCAGTGGGAGAACTGAGCTACAAGAAGGTAGCCAACCTAACAGATGCAGAGTTCAAAACACTGGTGAAAACAATGCTCACAGATGTGATAGACATGATGGAATGTAGCAAATGCATAAAGGAAGAAGTGAAGGCTAAGCTAAGTGAAATGAAGAAAAATCCACATGAAACCAATGGTGAAGGGAAAGAAGACAGGGTTCAAATCAATGATTTGGAACATAAGGAAGAAATAAACAGTCAACCAGTACAGAATGAAGAAATAGAATTGAAAAAAATGAGGAGAGAACTTAGGAACTTCTGGGACAACTTAAACATACGAACAACATCTAAATCATAGGGGTGCTAGAATGAGAAGAAGAGCAAGAAATTGAAACCTTTTTGGAAAAATTAATGAAAGAAAACTGTCCTAATTTGATGAAGAAGATGGACATACAAGTCCAGGAAGCACAGAGAATCCTGAACAAGCTAGGTCCAAAGAGACATTAAAATTAAATTATAATTATAACCAAGACACATTATAATTAAAATGCCAAAGGTTAAAGATAAAGAGAGAATCTTAAAAGCAGCAAGAGAAGGAAGAGAATTACCTATAAAGGAGGTCTTGTAAAACTATCAGCTGACTTCTCAAAAGAAATTTTTTCAGGCAAGAAGTATTCAAAATTATGAAAAGCAAGGGCCTACAACCAAGATTACTGTATCATTTACAATGGAAGGACAGATAAAGTGCTTCCCAGACAAGGTAAAGCTAAAGGAGTTCATCATCACCAAGTCATTATTACATGAAATGTTAAAGGGACATATTTAAGAAAAATAAGCTCAAAATGCTGAGCAGTAAAATAACAGCAAACTTATAACTATCAACAAATGAATCTTAAAAAAAAAAAAAACAACAACTAAGCTAGAACAGGAACAGAACCATACGTATGGAGATCATATGGAGGGTTGTCTGGGGGCGGGGGAGAGAAATGGGAGAATGGGGGAAAAGGTGCAGGGATCAAAAAGCATAACTGGTGAGTACAAAATAAACATGAGGATGTTAAGAACAGTATAGGAAATGGAGAAGCCGAAAAACTTAATATGTATGACCCATGGCTCTCCCTTAGGAGAGCTGGGGATTGCTGGAAGGAAAAAAGGTACTGAGTAGAAGGGGGCAAAGGGGGAAAAAAACAGGACAACTGTAACAGCATAATCAATAAAATATAATTTAAAAAAGTAAAAGGGAAGAAATGTGCTATAAACACTAAATGAATTAATATCCTTAAAATACTTAGAACAGTGCTTGCCTGGTATACAGCAAGCCCTCAACAAATGTTAGCTATTACCATCACACATGCTCAGCCTCTTAAAATCTTCCTGAGTCCTCCCTGCCAGGAACTAAAGCCTCATTTCTCACCCAAAGGCCTTGGTTTACTTACCCTTCCCTCCCAGGCCCATCAGATGCAGCACCCTCCAGGGCCCCTCAAATCACACACAGGGCAGGGCCTGCTCCGAGGGACTCTCAAAGCAGTTAGTTTCAAACACTAAGATTTCAGACACAGAATTTACAAAAAAGACTTTTCCACCCTGGCTGGCGTGGCTCAGTGGATTGAGCACCACCATGTGAATCAAAAGGGCACTGATTCAATTCCCAGTCAGGGCACATACCTGGGTTTCAAGGCCAGTTCCCCAGTTGGGGGCACAAGACAGGCAACTGATTGATGCATCTCTCGCACATTGATGTTTCTCTCCCTCCTTTTCTCCCTCCCTCCCCCTCTCTCTAAAAATAAATTAAAATAAAAAATATTAAAAAAAAAATTTTTTTTCCAAAGGGGAAAAGAAGAGCTGGAGGTGTAGTTTGGAAACTGGATTTTTCAGTGGGCTGCCTTCCTCTCCCTGACCACCATTTTTTTCTGCTCAGGTTGGCTGACTGTCCTTTAATGAACACTTACTAAATATCTGGCACATTCCTGGTAATTTCTCATTTAACTCTGACACCAACCTGAGGGGATATATATTCTCATCTTAGAGCTGAGGGAGCCAAGGTTCAATGGTGAGACCACCTTTAAGCCCAGGTCAATGTATCTCCTTACCCTCCTGTTGCCACTAGAGCCCAAGCCCTGGCCCATCCTCCTCACTGGGGGCCCTCACCTGGCTGACTGTAATACACGGTCCTTGGCACTTACAGTGGGTCTTCAGCCCTGACCTCTCTTATCTTTTCCTACAGGTGCCTGGCTTCTCACATGCTGCCAATGACCAGCAAACACCTAAAGATGATTCACTTGTGTGTGTGTCAGTGGAATTAGGCATCACAGCAGATAGAACCAGACTTTTGAAGACCTACTTGACATTCCACATATCTGCTTGCAGGTTATAAAAATATCAGGTAGATGAACCTGTGAGAGGGCGGGAGCAGCTGGTGCAATCTCACCAAGGCAGGGCAGGAATGCATCGTGAGAAGTGTTTGGAGAAAAGGCCCCCTGGTTCATCTGGTCATGCACAAAGACTGCCCCCTGCTCTGCACTCGCACCTAGCTGGCTCCAGTCCTTGGCACTAAGAGGGGTGTGACTGAAGCTATGTTAGCTGCAACCCACAGGAGCCCTTCACCTAGAGAGTCAGAGGGAGAAAAAATATAGGAGTCAGAAGGATCTGTTTCAATTTCTAGCTTTGCCACTTCCTCACTACATGATGCTAAGCAAGGACTTTCCTTATCTGAAAAATAGGGCTGATCCCATCCACCTGGCAGGGTCTGAGTGGGGCTGAAAGAAGGTAATGTAAACATGGCATAGTGCTTGCCTCAATGTGGGACTTCAACAAATGTCACTTCCCTACCCTCACCTCTGTTGGGGAGGAAACCTTCAAGATTCTTCTGGCTGGACAAATGTCAAATTAACACAAGACAGCTTAGCAGTAGAAAAACAAATGAAAGTTTAATAACATGTATACCTCATGTACATTTCCTGTGTACATGGGAGAGACACAGGAACACCAAGCAACTGGCCCAAATGGCTGAAGTCATTGTCTTAAATACTACCTTCAGCTAAAGACAAAGGTGATGCTGGGGTGGAGAGGTACCAGGAAAAGCACAGTATACAAGGCTAAAGTTGTGAAGCAGATTCAGGTTCAGGCCTGGCACAGTGATAGTGAGGCAGGCCTGGCACAGTGAAGGAGATACCCTTACAGGTGAGTATTTCCCTTATAAATATAAATGTCTTTTACAAAGGGAAACTTTCTGATTTTTACAACTTCTCCCTTGTCTTCTTTCTTAAAATCAATCAGTCTAACATACTCAATATCCCCAAAGAGGCATATTTTGGGGTAGCAAACTCTGTTCTCCTTCACCTCCCCTTGGGAGCCAAGACCCAGGAAAAGAATTGAGCAAGTTGAAACACATCCCCAGGCCCGAGGGATGTGTGCTAACCAGTTTTTGTTTGTTTATTTATTTGTTTGTTTTGTACATAGCTTTGAGGCCATTGATCCCACCTATACTGTGGCCCTCCTGACCTTGAACAGCTGCAAAGAACTTTCTCCATAGCCCATACTATGCTGAGATTGCTGGTCACCCAGCCTGGGGTCCCAGCAGCAGAAGGAGCAGTATATGGAAGAATGGCAGATGAAGCCCCTAGGCTGTGGAGAGCCCCCTAACATGAAGGACCCCTGATCAGGTGAGATGGGCACTGATGTTAAAGAGGAAGCTAGGAAGGACAAGGTTAATCACCCGAAGTTGTTACCGGCAAAGTTGGACTGGTTTTTTCAGTTCAGTAAAGAAATAATGCACAGCCAGGAACTCAAACTATAAGAAAAGGTTTACTTAGAACATTACAAAGATAAAAGTGAGCCAGTTGGGCTGCATAGGCTCAGGAAACCAGTTATAGAAGCAAAAGAAGGGCCCTTGGAGCTTAGGAGAGTGAAAGGCAAAGGTAATGAGGGACTCAAATGTTGGAAAATTTTAGCTTCAGGTAACAGTTAATAAGCTTGGTAATCGATGTATATAAAAAAGCTATTGTTTCAGGAACTTAAGGTATGATCCATCATGACTTCAGGAGACCATAAGCAGTTCTACCTTTGTGCCTCAGAAAGACTGAAAGCAATTCAAGATGGTATCTGAGCCATTACATTCCAGGGTGAGATGACTATAGCCCAGGACACAAAGACCTCCACCCAGGACACAGAAGAAAGACTGCTGCAGCTTTTATCTGATTAACATTTTCCCTGAATTCCAAACCCCTTTTTTCTATATTTCTTCTCCTTATAAAAGGGGTCCATTTGTAATGGAATTTAGGATGGTCTGTTGGGGTACAAGCCTGCCATCTTTTCAGATCGCCAACCATCTGAATAAAGCACCCATGAAGTTTCAATCCCTGTTTCTGCTTATTTTGTCTGGTAGATGACAGGCAGCATGAACACCAGATTTTCCTGTTTATCTTGGCTTGTGATTAGCTATCAGTGGCCAATGGCAACGTAAGAAGCTGGCCCAGTACCTCCAGTAAGCATTTAGTGAGCCCAGGAGCAGACTCCTTGTGTGTTCATGGGAGTATTGTTTCGCCTTTCATTTAGGGGAGATTGCACAGGCACATAGCTAGAATGTGGTGCACATTGATGGCCCAGGAGGGTTTTAAATTGCAGAGTCTCAGACTTACCCCAGACTTCCTGAACCAGAACCACATTTCAACAAGACCTGTCAGAGACTGCATGCACATTAAAATTTGAGAAATGCTTGTCTACACTTCAAACAAGGGAATGCACAAATCCTCAAACACCTAGGTCAAGACCGATAACCTATATTGGTCCACACTCCTCCTCACTGGGTTACTTTAACAGCATGCATCCCCTTTACTTTCCCAGAGATCCATGTGAGCCAAATAGCCTGATTTTATCTGCTTCTGGATTTTTATAAATACAGAGTAAATTACTCTGTCCTTCATAACTTACAATGCCTGTTTTACAAAGCTTCAAGAAAAAATATTTAAGACTAGCATGCTAACTCCTCTCCAATAACTGTTCTTAATTCCTTTTTTACTATGACTACTATTATACTTAGACCCATATTCATGACTCTTTTAACCTCATCTAATATATTTAAATTCTACTTTATTTTCCCTCAGTCCATGATTTTTGGTATCTAGTTTACTACTATCATTCTTGTTAAGCTTTGCATTATAAGCTATCTTAAATTGCTTTTAGGAAAAGCCAAGTTTGCATAAGATCAATTGGAAATATCTGTGTGCTACAGCAGCCCCTTCTCTTCCCCTTGGTGGCCATCACCCTTTCATGGCAGGAACCAGGCCATGGATCATCCTCTGCTAGATTTTGCTTGAGAAGAGGATGGAGGGGCAAGAAGGATGTGTCCTTGGACTTCTACCCAGAGTTACTGAGGAAAGAAAACCCAACCCACTAGGGGTCACTTTGGGACAGGCTAATAGGCCAAGACAAGTGGAATGGGGAAAGTGAGACCAATAGTTAAATGACTAAGCCATTTACAGCCATCTAGTAAATCACAAAACCCTGTCTTCTATAACCTAGGACACTTGAGAGCAAATGGTTTATACTTTTCCTCAAATAGAGGGTAAATAGCTTAAATCACCCTACTCAAGGTGATCAAAAACAGAAATCCAATTAGTGCCACCATACCAACCACACCTAAGGGTGGATGAAGGTAGGGGGTGGATAAATCTCATTTTAGCACATCAGCATAAAGCTGATGAATATTCCTGAGATCTTCCACTAAGGTCTTCCCTAAACTCCCAGTTTTTAAAACCCTCAAGAGCAAAGGCCCAGACTGCTGTATCTGCCCTCTCAGGAGCTCCAAAGCACCTTCCCCTTCTTCCTCCCTGAAACTGGAAAAGCCAGTGTTCATGCTGCCTGTCATCTATCAGACAAAATAAGCAGAGACAGGGATTGAAACTTCATGGGCACTTTATTCAGATGGCAGGCTTATACCCCAACAGACCATCTTAAATTCCATTACAAATGGACCCTTTTTATAAGGAGAAGAAACATAGAGATAAGGGGTTTGGAATTCAGGGAAAATGTTAATCAGATAAAAGCTGCAGCAGTCTTTCTTCTGTGTCCTGGGTGGGGGTCTTTGTGTCCTGGGCTGTGGCCATCTCACCCTGGAATGTAATGGCTCAGATACCATCTTGAATTGCTTGCAGTCTTTCTGAGGCACAAAGGTGGAACTTCCAGTTTCCTGGAGTTCAGGTGGGTTTATACTCTCAGTTCCTGAAACAGTAGCTTTTTACATACATCGATTACTAAGCTTATTAACTGTTACTTGAAGCTAAAATTTTCCAACATTTGAGCCCTCCCCACCCCACTCCCCCCATCAAAGACACTTGATCTTAGGCCCTGGCTGGTGACACAGTGGATAAGGCGCCAGCCTGCAAACACAAAGGTCGCTGGTTCGATTCCCTAGCCAGAGCACATAATGAGGTTGCTAGCCAGGTCTCCAGCCAGGTTCGTAGCTGGAGGCAGGAGAAAAAGGCAACCATACATTGATCTCTCTCTCTCTCTCTCTCTCTCTCTCTCTCTGCCTCTCTTTCTTCCCTTCCCTCTACAATAAAATCTTTAAAAAAAAAAAAAAAGACACTGGATTTTATACAAAAAGTTTTTAAGTACCATGGACAGGGGTAAAGAGAGGGATTCCCCAAAAAGTAACCTCACAGGGATCACCTGATCATAAATTCCTAACTGGGCAGTTTATGGTGAGTAAGTCATGTGTCAGGCATTTAACTTCCCTCTTAAAAGGTTATCCTTGCCTGAAACAAACTCTGTCCCTTGTTTTATGCATCTAGGTTAACACACCTTTGAAATGCCTCTTTTCAGACCCCTGGCAAAACCACCTCAAAGAACACACAATCTTGTTAATGATTCTGTAATCCAATCCCCATCTAGCCTTCTTCCATTTTCTTATAACCTCCCTATGTTCCTCCTTAATTCCAAATGAACAAAAGAAGCTACAAGTTGTCATTCTAGGATGCATTTTTCTCAGTCTGTTTAGATCTTGTTTCCAGGCACATCTCTATTTGGCTCAAAACATTCTCCATGGATTTAGGTATTCCTACTCTGACAGTATCCACTATGTGCTAGGGGGCAACCTTGGAAAAAAGGTTGCCCCTGCTCACCCCACCCCCAGTTCTTTTTCCACCCTCTCCTTTCAGCAGCTGCCTTTAGAACCTTCTCCACACCCTCATACTGGCACAGTTAAATCTCCAGATGATGCACAGATTCTATTCCTCTGAGCTCAGAGAACTTTTCCTCTAACGAGAGTTCAAGTTTCAGCCCAGGACCAGAAGGAGCACAGCTTTATACCCAAGTAGAGTACCAAGTTCTGGGGTACAGAGAGATTTGATGTAGGGCTGGGTGTATCCTAGTGCTCTGTCTCAAAATAAGGCTTCACGTGAGAGCCTATTCCCAGACCCCAGGGACACTGCCAGCTTGCCTTCCCATTCAGTGCCACTGCCTCACAGACCATCCCCAGCATTCACACTGCTTCAGCTCTGGGAGGGTCTGACATGGAGTAACCCACTGAGTCATCAAAGTGACAGGCATAGCCTCCACATGCCTAAATTACTCTCAAGACCCCCACCTCTTGAGTTTGTGAGTGAGAAAGGGACAACAGACTAAACTTGACAAGCTCAGGGGAGGCATGCATGGTGGCCTTACAAACTCAGAGACCAAAGTAACCACATAGGAGAGATGCTCCTGGGTGGGTCTTGGTCGGGGGAGGTGGGGTAAGAGAGGCCCCTCACAGCAGCATTCCCATCACAGGGATGTCAGAATTCTGCCTCTTCATCCTCACAGTGCTGTTCCAGGGTCAGATGTGGGGCCACTCCTTGGCCCAGGCCCCCTGCCTCTGGCCTCAGGTTCAGATAACCTCTGCTAGGGATTATCTCTCAAGCACAGGTTAGTTTTCTGTAGTAATCTGAAGCTCTTTAACATGAGCTGGTGGAATACGCCCTCCAGCAATATTACAGAAAGAGCCTTAGGAGTCAGATAACCCCCAGTCAGCCTCCCAGAGTATGAGTGAAGTTGGTGCCTAATTTAGCCATTACAACCTCCTGTCCTTACCTGGAAAGGGGGAGGAATGACTGTCAGAAGCACCCTGGTGTGAGGTCTTAGGTGAGTCAGGGCTTCAAGTGAAGGAACTTTAGGAAGCTACCCCAAAGTTACTCTCCCTTCACTACTGTGCCATAATGCCATCAGCATGGGGGCAGGGGAGTAGCCATCAGTGCTGAAGGCAGTCTGTGTCCGGGGCAGCGTGGTGATTTGGAGGCCATGAGATCTAGATTTGGAGTCAAGCTCCAGAGTCCCCAGCAGCTCCCGGAAGCCCAAGGACCTGAAAACCTGAGAACTATTGTTGGGAAGGATCAAAGGTCTGCCCTAAGGTCAGACAGGGAACGCAGATGTAACCGTGACCACAGAAGCCTGCATGCAACCTTGTTGAGGGGCCTCTGCTGCCTTATTCCATGGCAGAAAAGGACACCAGATCCAGTCTGGTACCTTGGCCTCTTACCATCTGTGCCTGTCACTTACAATGGGTTATGAAACAGATGTGGATTTCAGGTGTCCCTCAGAGTAAGGGAGCAGGTCTCAGAAGTCACTCCGGCCTCCACTTTCTTCCTGCCCCGGTTCAAGGAGTTCTCCTCTCTTTAACCCGGGTGGGATCGGGGGTGCAGATCTGCGAGCTGCGGGACGGGCTCCGTATGTTGGGCTAGGGGCGAAGAGTCTTTGCCTACAGCCTCTGCCGCCCAGGCTGCAGAGCCAGGCGGAGCTCGGGGACCCAGCTGCTCCCTGATTGCCCGCCCCGGGGAAGCGGCCGAGTCCAGTAAGCCGCAGCGGGCGGAGCGACCGCCACCCCCTTCTCGGGGCGGGCCCAGGGGGCAGGCGGGCGGGGCGCGAAAGGAGGAGGAGGAGCCTCGGGGCCGGGTCGCCGCAGCTGCCACGGAACCTTCAGCCTCCGCGGCAGCTTGGAGCAGCGGGCGGGAGAGGTGAGTGACCCGTTGTCTGCTTCGTGGCGGGGCTGTGGGCTGCTCTCTGCCTAGGGACCCCGAGGCCCGGCCTTGCCCCGTTGCCTCCCAGCGTTGTCGCTGCTCTGGAGCCACAAGTCTGAAGGCGACCGCGGCCGCCACGTGCGCCCGGCTGCTGAGAGCCCGGTCCCTTGTCCCAACTCCGCGCGTCCTCCTTCCTCTGAAACGCAAGCTTCGTGCGCCACCGGGAGAGGCACAGTCCCGTGCGCCCTGCCCAAGGGCGGGACTAGGGGCAGCCGGAGTTGGGGGGAGCCGGGTCGGGACCCCTCGAAGCAACCCCGGCGCTTCTCTTCAGCACCTGCGGTGTTGACTGGCCCTGTGCTCCGGGCACCTCAGGCCCGGGACAGTGGGCGGGGTCTTCCTTGGAGCCGGACCTTGGTTCGGAAGAGGTCGAAGTGACCAGTGTCCTCTGCCCGCTAAACTCTTGCCTGGCAAACTTAAACTCTCCTGTTCATTTCTCTGAAATTTGGGGCGGGCTGTCTGAAGACGTATGGTTGAAACTTGGGTCACTCTGAGTAAATGAAAGGAAGGGTACGCTAAGCTAATACAGGGCAAAACATATTTGTACTCTTGTATTATTTAAATAAAAGTACAAATAATACAGTAATTAATAATAATACAAGAATAAACTCTGTCTTGCATTCGCAACAAAGTGGAGTAAACCTGCTTTTGCCCACCCCTGTATGTTGTTCAGGGGTTAGGAGGGTGGGATATGAAGGCAGGTCCTGCTGGAGCCCTGACAGAGAAGTTCTCCATGTGTCAGAAGTAGGGGCTCTGACGTGGGGGTTCTCAAAATATCCCCAGGGAAGTATTTCTGTTCATCAGAGTGCAGTGATGTAATAATAGTGGACATTTATTATGCACTTATCTGTGCCAGGCAGCTTGCTTTGCACACAGTATTCCAGTTAATTCTCAGGACAGGAAGGCACCATCATTACCTAGTTAAAGATGGAGAAACGGAGCTTCAGGGAGCATAGGCATTTTTTAAAGGTACACAGGTAGCAAGTTGTATAAAAGGATTTTGCACAGCCTGATTTGAGAGCCCAGAGGAGCCTACCACTGGGAAAGAAGCAATTTTTTAGGATTGTGGGAGCCCAAGAATGCAAGTGCTGGTGGCCAGATTATTCATAAGACCAAAGGGTCTCACCTGGGTGTGCCCCTTCAGTCACCTGCATGGTATGTTAAAACTACAGATGCCTCCGTCTCACCGTCTCACTGACAGAATCTCACTCACCCTTTTTCTCACCCTATTTTCGCCAGTCCCATCCCATTCCAGGAGCCTGGGGGAGTACAAAACTTGGAGAGGGGTGGGGACGGGCCACTCTGAGTTGCACTTGTCCTGCAATCTGGCCCACCTACCTGTCCCACCTGACTTCCTATCAAGGCCAGGCCTCTGAATGTCAGGCCTTCACATCCTCTGCATGCCTTGGGCATCACTTCCATTGCACCCAAACTGATTATTATCACTCGTGAACAGTCAGCTTTCCGCTTGCCAGGCCTTAGGCTCAGCAAGTTCTATGTGTGAGCACATTTGAAACTTCTGACTCTTAAGATGTGGGTAATGTTCTCTCAACCACTTAACTTTCTGGAGAACATATGAGACTCCAGTCCATTCTTTCAACCCCCAACTTGCAACTTCTAAGTACTAACTATATATGCTTGTTTAAATTCTGCTTCATTTATTCATTCAACAAACATTTCCTGAGCACCAGGTTGGTGTCAGGCACTCAAGACCTGGCTGAGTCCCACTTCTGGCAGGATGAGTGTTGGTCGTCATTTATAACCCTGCAAAATACCCACACCCTCCACTTATATCTGAGTACAAGTGAGGAAACTAGGATCACTGAGACCCAGGCCCCGCAGCTGATGGGAGCCAGGATTCAAAACCAGAGACAGCGGCCTGCTGAGTGGGAGGGAATAACCACTGTGCCTGCTGTCAGGAGTTTGATTGGTGACTGTTGATTTATGTGGGACCATGAACACCCGAATTGTCACTTCAATTCAGGGCACATGTATCCCTCTTCCTCTGATGTAGAACACTGTCACTGGAGAATTACCTGAAACTCAACACTTCCCAATCAGTGTGTCCTCATAAATCACCATCATCACCTTGCAGAACATGCAACAGGTTAGCAGTAATTGTCCTGCAATCAATCATGCAGTAACTTATTCTTCCTCTTCTGCTTTATGAGCCAGGTGGGATCTAAGTAAACAGCACATTGTTAAGTCTATTGGTGCTATCAGATAAGAAGATTAAACTGTTAAAAAAAAACAAAAAAAAAAACAGCCTCAAGATTATAAACAACTCAGTCACTTAAATGTGGGGACTGGTGAATGGGCCTGCTAAGCAAGTGGGCCAACTCAGTTTGTGTGTGGATAGCAGGTTTACCAATATCCGTGTGCTGGCATCTGTGATGAAATGACCCTGTTACTATAGCATCCAACCTTTGTGGTGTGGCTATTACCAGAGGGGGCCTTTTAGGGTCCAAGGGGCCTGTGCTGAGGTTTTGTGGATGACCACCAGACTTGTACATGGGTTAGTAGTAGTGTATTGGACACAGCAAGGAGTGGGGGCGGGGGCAGTTAGTCACCACTTCCAGCAAATCTGCCACAACCTGGGTGTGGGGCTGAACATTGCAGGAGGTAAAACCAGGCTCTTTGTGGCTGGTCCATGGCACTGGCTTCAGGCTTGCCAAGACTATGGTGGCAGCCAGAACTTGAAGGGAAAGAAATAGGACAGTGCTGGGCATGGGCAGCTGAGGAGTGTGCTGAGCCTCAGGATACTTCCTTTAGGAAAGCTCCACTCTCTGGCCTTCCTGAATTGGAGGGCTGAAAGTTGTAGACTTGACAATGCTCTGCTCTGGTGATCTCTGGTATGGCTGGCTGCTTTTTGTCCTCCCATAGCCTTTCTGCAAGTCTTATTGAACATTCTGATTTGGCATGGCTGTTTGTGGTGAGGGGAGGAGGTTCCCAGGATTGGGGGGAGCTCAGGGCACAGCAAAAGGCTTAATGAGAGCCCCCAGGGACAGGGGATCACAGCTGATATGGATGACTCCAGGAACTGTAGGGGTGCTCCTGGAGGGCCTGTTCCCTCACACCTGGAAGGTTTACTTTCCCAAGGAAGTGTGGTTTCCTGACAGGGCAGTTTCTCCAAGGAGATCAGACCACCCAGAAGCTTTGATAGGAACAGAAAGTGATCCAGTGTTCACCACTTGAGCCCCATTGGCCCAACAGGCATCTACCAGCCTCCCAGTGAGCAGAGCACACTGTGCAGGACTGTGGATGCACTGGCGTGGAGAGTGCTTCAGGAGCTTAGAGTTTCACTGGGAGGTTGCATGACAATACAAAATGTGAGCAGGCAGCAAAGAAGAGTCCAATCTCAGAGCAGAGCACAGGAAATGTGTAAACAAGAGCAGTTCTAAGGTGTGGATTTGGCTCTCAAGTTAACTGTTTTTATTTAATCAGCACAACAGAGGAGGAAAGTAATCTGCCCAAGATCACAGAGCTGGTATATAGCTAAACCTGAATTCATACCCAGGTCTGTTTAAATAGATCCACCAAAAAATACAACTGCTTCTCTGAATTCAGAGCAGGGAGAGCTGGTTGCAGGACTGTGGTTGTGCACTGGGAAGTGCCTAAGTGCCAAGGGTCTCAGGCTGGCTCTTCAGGGAAGGGGTATTTGGATGGCCAGGAGCATGTCAAGACTTCAGGTGGAGGTAACAGCATTGGCAGAAGTGGGGAGCAGCAAGGACTGGAAGGAGCGGAAGTGAAAAATGAGCTAAGGAGGAGTCGGTCTGTGCATGCTGGGCAGTATTGGACTCTGGGGAGAGACAAGAATACCTCTGCCCATAAGTGGTTTCTATCTAGCAGAAGAGATAAGACCCAGGGGCCACAGCAGTCAGAGTCATGCGGGCCCTGTTCTGTTGTAATAACAGAGTAAACCTGCCTGGAGCCTGTGCTGTATATTTTGGTATCATATACCCAGGGTTATTCGGAGCTACCATTTCCCAATATCACCAGTTTTCAAACAAGTTGAAAATCAAATATACTTTTCCTAAGACTGAACTTGACATAATTTACTTTAATGACAGAGAAGCCTCCAAACCTCTGGCCTCCCTTTGTGCTGTTGGTGTGGCCTGCAGTCAACTGGGAAAGCCCTCAGCAGGCAGCCACACCCATCAGGCTTTCCCCCTGTGACAGTGCCTTCTTCTTTTTGTGGATCCTGTCTGTCTCCCCACCATGGGCATTGACTAGTAAGTAAAGACAACCAGAAAGCCTTTTTTGGCACAAAATACAGAGAATTATCACTAAGCCTGTGACAGCAATAAATTATCCCTGCACTTTTTGTAGCCATTATGTTTAGCTTTGTATCCTAAAGTATAAACACACCTCCTCTCTCTTTCTTCCCTCTCTGCCTCTCTCTCTCCCTCTCTCTCTCTCTCTCTCTCTCTCTCTCTCTCTCTCTCTCTCTTTCTCTCTCTCTCTCTCACACACACACACACCCCGAATTGAGGCAGCCTTTTTTAAAAAGAGTTTATTTATTTTTGGAGAGAGGAAGGGAGGGAGAAAGAGAGGGAGATAAACATCAATGTGTGGTTACCTCTCAATGCCCCCAACTAGAGACCAGGCCTGTACCCAAGGATGTGCCCTGAAAGGGAATCAAACCTATGACCCTTTGGTTCACAGGCCAGCACTCAGTCCACTGAGCCACTACCTTATAAGACAATCGTTTTCTGTGTCCTGGGTTCTGAATGTCCTCCCCTAGTTCCTGTAGAAAACAGACTTAAGTCTAAGCCATTGAAGGTTTCTTTCCCAAACAGGAAGCTTTAAGCTATCTCACAAACACTGTGCAGCCAATCATCAGTCACCAGTCCCGTGGCCAGGAGCTGGAGTGCAGGGTGAGGAGGCAGTCACCTGTCTGTCCAGGCCTCACCAGATCCCTTACCTTCTGAAGGCTAGCAGAAGTCCTGCCTTCAAAACAAAAGTCAGACTGCCTGCAGGTTGGAAGGAGACCCAGGCAAGAAGGGCGGCCCTGATCACAATGGAGTTGTCAAGGACTGGCTCTTCAGACCCTTGGGTCCAGCGTGTTGTTAGAGCACAGATCCCAGATGGGCATGTGCGGTCGCCTCCCAACAGCCCCACCAGCTCCCTGGCCTGCTCACTGTACCTTGTCATCTTGTCATCTTGGGGTCCTAAGGACCAGAGCTGCGCAGCTTCAATTCAGCTACGGCTGTTTTGGGGACTGGCAGCAAAACACACCATATAATGAAGCTCTTGCCAAAATAAAATAGGAAATGCTATCATCTCAACATTAAGTCATGAGCCTTTTCAAAGTAAACAGTTCAAGGATTCATTACACATAGTGCCTTGAATTAGTGAGCATCATGGCATTGTGGGGTCTGGTGTGTTAAAGAAAAAAGATGTTAATGCTTATGATGCATTTCTGTGGAAGGCAGGCCCACTGGGAATTGTAAATTTTATTTATTGGTAACCATTTCTTGGTTGGTTTATCACAGAACTGCTGCTGTAAGTAATCAAACCGGATTTTTCTAGAATGATTAGAAAATCTAGATGTTTGTAGAAAGCCTTATAAATTATTCATTCACTTCTTTTTTGCAAAGTGGTGTGGTAATAAACTTCTCTTTTCCATCAGACCAATTTTGCACATATGTGCATTGTGTGTGGATAGACTTGTATGTGTGTGTTTGTGTGTGTGCCCCAGCTTTTTGTATTCTCTTTTGTAGAAACTTCTCAGCCTTCCCTTTAAAAATATAATGATTTTTTAAATGATGTCTAAATGCCAATTCCAGGCAGTATTACAAGAAATATAACAGTAAAATGTTTGTGAGAGTCCATCAGAAAGGGAACATGCCCACAGAGAAAATAGAAATGCACCGATTAAGATGTGTGTGGCTATAACCCAGCTTTTAAGCCTTGATTTGAGACCAGCATCCACTGTATCCTGTCTCCTCTCGGGTCAGCTGTGGGGACAGTGGTGGGGAGGGAAGCCTCCTGAACCCCTCAGCCTAAGAGTGAGGGAGGGCCTGGGGCCCATCCTTCATGGTTTGGGATCTAAGGTAGAGGATGGCCCCGAACTTGCAGAGCAGCCTGAGAATGAGAGGCTAGGCACTACAGGTTGGGGCAGCTCAACAAGGTGAGGAATACCAAGGGGAAGGGAGCAGTCCAGCCTAGAGCCCCATGTGGACCAGGTAACTGGCTATTTCCTTCTGTTTTTTGAGTTTGTATTTTTTTTCATTACCATTTAATTCCCTTATACCAATCCCCCTACAATCACCACATGGTTGTCCATGTCCTTTTTCCTTTTTGTCCCATCCCTCCACCCCCTAACTGCCACCCAGAGCTGTCAGCCTGCTCTCTACCTGTGAGTCTATCTCATGTTGGTGGGAATGCAGACTGGTGCAGCCACTGTGGAAAGCAGCATGGAGATGCCTCAAAATATTAAAAATGGGCCTGCCTTTGACCCAGCAATCCCACCTCTGGGATTTATTTGAAGAAATGCAAAACACTAAGTATCCATCAGCAGATGAAGGGATAAAACAACTATGGTACATATATACATATATATAATAAAATACTATTTGGTCATAAAAAAAGAGAATGTTACCCTTTGGGACAGCATGGATGGACCTGGAGAGCATTATGCTAAGTGAAATAAGCCAGTCAGAGAAAGACTAATACCATTTGATTCCACTCATGTGGAATCTGATGAACAAACTGAACTAACTGACTGTTTCTTATGCCTATGACAATGAGCTGTGTGCCCTCACCAGCCTGGAGGCAACTTGAATGCAGGGATGGGGTGGAACCTTAGAGGAATCCTCACTGGACCTTAGTTCTCATCTGCAAAATAGAAGTAATGATAGTTTTATACACATTAAACTAAGTGTAAGTCCACAGTTTGGATTTCTCCATGTGTGAGCCTGACCTTGCCTCACAGGAGCTTTTCCTCACGTGACTCTTACTTGCACAGAAGTCCCTGGTGCCAGGCACTTCTGGGTGCTGAGATGTGGCTGCTCCCAGCCCTCAGTGCTGGGATGTGGCTGGGAAGGTGGACCTTTCCAACCCCAGGGGGGCCCACAGTTTCTATGGGGAAGTGGGAACTAGGGGACTTTCCTTAAAGTGGCTTTTATTTGCATAGCAAATGGCTCACTTTTTACTTAGAGTGCTTGTTGCAGATCCATAAAGTGGGAAAAAATTTACAGAAACTGTTAGTCATTTTACCTGACTGGGAATTGTGAATTATTATATCAAAAGGTGTTAATTTTCATATTAACCTTAGCATGTGGGAAGGGCTGATGGAATTACGTGAGCAGGAACCCCACCACCATCCACCCCGTGGACCTCTAAGTGAACAGGACTGAGGGAGAGGGAATTAATTCTGCCTCAAAGAGAAGATAGGGTGGCCTTTCCAATGGACCTTGAATTTCATCATTTGGAGGGAAGGGACTTTGCAGGCAAAATTATTAAGCCTGTGACTGTAGGCTTAGATGTGCTGCCCACTAACGAGCCTGTAGACCAGCCAGAACTCATAGGAAAGGCCAAGAAGGCCATCAGCCAGTGGCCACAGCTGGGCCTCGCCTGCCCCTGGATACTCTGCCTAATGCAGACTGGGCAGACTCCTTCGAAAGACTTCCACCCTCTGTCTCAGAAACCCACTGACCCAGGAGCCATTGACCCAGCATCCCTGAAGCCTTCTTTGGGAACCCACAAACCAGGCTGTATCTGATGTGCCTCAAATGTGGTGTTTGATTTTCTACTCTGGTCAGAGCTGTCCTCTTCTATGTATTGGCAGTGCTTAAACACATGTGTGCGTTATTAGTCCTCTGTGTTATTAAGTTTATCAAATAGGAAAATGCCTGTCTAGGTCTGACAATATTGTCAGGCTGCAGTAGGGATTAGAAACTGGTAGTATTTAATCACCACTGAATTCAGGAAAGCCCAAGCTGGGTTTTGGGGCAAAAAGCCAGGACTCAAAAGCGCACTCTGCCCTCAGGCATACAATCTAGCAGTGCAGTCACTCAAGCCACAATCATTAGTTGAACGCTACTTGGTGCCAGACCCAGGTTAGTTGCAAAAGACATGGAAATGAACAAGAAGTGGCCCCTAGTTTGCTGGGGTGATAGACAAGTAAACCAGGGTATATAGTCAGTGGAAACTCTACAGAGTGTAGAGTGAATCCCAGAGTTCACTAGGTAGCCTGGCTACTGGGTAGCCAGGAGGTGCTCCTCTGGCTGTCTACACCAGCATTTTGAGCTCTTGGGGACTCTTAACATAAGTTGGAGTTCTGCATGTGACTGGCCTATGGCAAAACTAGTCACAATTGGGAAGTAGTTGAAGGACCCTCCCCTCACAGCATTTAGAGTGGAGGCTGACTTCCAGCAACCCTAGGAGTCCAGAGGCTGCTGAGGGTCAGGGGAGGACCCTCCTTCCTCACTCAGAGGCTTTCTGGATCAGGTGGTCCATCAGCTGGGCAAAGCAGGGGAAGCTGTGCATCCCCAAGCTTAGGCATTGGATTGCAGGAGGCACCTGAGCTCCTTGGCCAAAGCCTGTGGAGCTACCCCTGTGTGTGTGTTGTGGCTGCCTCCATCTGGTTTCCATCCCTGATTCGGCAAACCTACTCTATGGCCAGGGGTGGAGGCAGCCACAGCCCACAAAACCTAGCTGTTCCTAGGATTTGCAGCTCCAAGTGTCCCTGGAAAGCAAGAAGCCACCGAACCCCAGACGCTGAGGCTGCAGATTCATCTGTTGCTGCCTGACAGCCTCCAGCATGGCTGGATTAGCTAGCACAGTTGGATCAGGCTGCTCCCTGATCTCCATGGGCAGAGGTCAGCCACTCCTCCCTGGCTCACACAGTGCTGGGATTGCTACCAATCAAGCACTTCAATCCATGTTGCAGTGCCTTTCCCTTACGTGACCCAAGAAGACAGGCTGTCTTCTGGCCACCTGCATTGCTCTAGTGCCTTACTCCATGCTGGGTACACAGTAGGTTTACAGGGAATATCAAATGAGGAAACGTTTCAGGTGAGTATTTTCAGGACCAACTGTTGCATAAAACTGCACAGGCTGTGCACTGCACGATTCCAGAGGGTACTAATAGCACAGGTTCCAAGGTAAATGGTGCCACCTGGGGTTGTGCAGCATAGGAGCCATGGGAGTAAGTAAGCATCTTCTCTGCTTTGAGCTGCTAACCTGGGGCCTTCCTCCTTCCCCTTCCCAACCAACCCTGACCACCATCCTGCCTATGTATTGTCAGTGGGAAGTAATGACTTGTTCCAGGGAGCAATTCTTTCAGGCCCAGCTATCAAATCATGGTAGTGAAAGAGCCCTAGATGGAGAGTCAGGCCATCTGAATTCTTGGTCATGCAGGAAAGGTCTTCCACAAAGATCTCCCTAATTGGGGTGTTGAGGCCTCCTGGGTCCCCAGGATCTGTGGCCTTGTTGTACCCCTTCTCTGTTCTCCATCAGCCCATAGTGAGCCTGCTGACCCCTACCCAGGAGGGGAGGGAGCTTTGAGAGCATCCCTATCCTTTTTGCCTAATTGGCTCAGCAGAGGACCACCATGGCCCCAACTACCTCCTCCTCACTGGAGAAAACCCTGCTCTGGCCCTCAAGATCTAGAGAGCACTGATGCCAGGGGTTCTGGGGGTCAGGGAGGGCTTTAGCGGAGGCAGTCTTGGAGGGGGCTGAGTGTAAGAACCCTAGGAAAATGTTGAATATAGAGTAGTTCTTGCAAGTAATCTGTTCATTCATTCACTCCCCAAATAGACCTTTACTGAGCATCTACTTCAACGTGTGGTCTTAGGATCAGCAGCATGAGAAATTCTAGGATGGAACTCAGCAACACATTTCAACAAGCCCTCCAAATGATTCCACTGCAGCTCAAGTTTGACCTAATGTGTGCCAGGCACTGAACTAAGTGCTAGACTTGCAAAAGCGAGTTCAACTTCATTCCTTCCTTCCTGGTGGAACTTGGGGTCCAGGTAGAAGGCAGACAGGAAAGAGAGAAATGCTATCAGGGGGAAAGGGGCTGCTCTCAAAGGAGGCAGAGGGGCAGGTAGCACATGTTTCACCCAGGAGCTGGGAATCTGGCAAGGAAAAGTGACTGGAGCCCCCATGGCACGAGGACGGTTCTTGGCAAGCAACCAGGTGTTGGGCCTAGCAGCCCCTGGAGGACTTACAGACCCCATCAGCTAATCCTGAACCATCCTGCCTCCCAACCCCTGACCATAGCCTCTCCCTACTATAAACCCCTACCTTTTCCACTGACCCTGACTTCCCAGTCCCTGAGTCGCAAACAGCAGCAAGTCATTTTCTTCCATTGCCTTGGTGGAGAATGTATGCAAACCTCTAGGTCATTATCTCAGAGCACATTTTTAGAAAATGTTAGAGCTTTTCCATTCAGCAGAGAACACCATGTATTGATTTAAAAGCATTGGCTCGTATTTCTGTTTTTACACAGACAAAGGTTTTTTAAAATTCTAGTAAAGAGGAACAAAATGAAAAATGAGTGAATTTTATAGGTTTATACTGTAGCATTTGGCTTATGTAATCTTTACAATAGCTCATTAAAGTAAGTAGCATCACCCTGTTCTGCAGATGAGAAAACTGAAGCACAGAGAGACCAAGTGACTTGGTGAGGCCACCCAGCTAATAGGTGGTAGGGCTGAAATATGACCCAGCTGCCTCCAAGCCTGTGTTTTCTCTGGCCTGTTTTGCAGTTTATTAAGTCGACTGATGCTCAGTAAGTCCAGCAAAGCCAGATGTTTCCCTGAGCCCACATTCTGTGGCTATATGGTGGTGAGCCAGCCTGGCCTGGACAGCTCTCAGGAGGCTGATTCGCTGCCTAATTTGGGAGGGGATGAGTTGGGTGGGGAAAGGGGAATAAATCTGCCCAGCCTAGCAACTTTGCAGCTGGGTGTTAGTTCCAGATTTTCATCTGGGTGCTCACTGTAAACCCTCGGCCATTGGGTAATTAGCAAATAATGCCTTCCTCTCACCAGAATGCAGCTGCTTTGTCCAGAATGCTCTGCCTGTGTGAGGGAAGCACGAAGAAGTGCTGTTGCACAGGAGGACTGCTGAGCCCACCTACGCACTCTCCACAGCAACAGTTAACAGCACTGATTAGATGCACCTCCCTTTCCTGGAGGTCATGGGCTTAGAAGCCTCAGATATGCGAACAATTAGGAAGTAACTTTGGAAGATTGTAGAACCACCAACATTGACGTCCAAAATTCATGCATTAAGCTCATGAAGAGCCTCTAAGTTCTCACTCAAAGCATGTTTACTCTTCATTTACACACATTAGTAATAGGCTGTGGTCTCTCAATTTTCTCTTATGTAACAAGTTCATTGAGTTATAATTCACATACCATAGAATTTACCCATTAAAACCTCAGCCCAGTGATTTTTAGTATTTTAACATTGTACAACCATCTCCACAATCTATTTTAAAGCAAGAAACCCTGTACCAGTGAGCACTCACTCCCCGAGACACGCACGCACACCCACCCCATTCCCTGAAAACCATTAATCTACTTTGTCTTTAGATTTGCCTGTTCTATACATTCCATATACATAGAAGCATACAATATGTGGCCTTTTGTGACTTTTTTTTCACTTAACATAATGTTTTCAAGGTTCATCCATGCTGTAACATGTATTAGCACTTCACTTCTTTTTATTGCTGAATAATATTCCATTGTATGAATGGACTATATTTTGTTTATCCATTCATGAGCTGATGGACGTTGAGTTGCTTCTACTGTTGGGGTATTATGAATATGCTACTAGGAATGTTGATGTGTGGACATATGTTTTCCATTCTCTTGGATATACCTAGGAGTGGAATGGCAGGGTCACATAGGAACTCTGTTTAACCCTGAGGCACTGCCAGACTCCTTTCCACAGTGGCTGCACCATTTTACGTTCCCTCTAGCAGTGGATGAGGGTTTCCATTTTTCTACATCCTCACCAACACTTGCTATTACCTCTCTCTCCCTCTCTCTCTCTCTCCTCTCTTTAAAAAAATTTTTTTTATTTATTATTTTTAGAGAGAGAGGGAGGGAGGGAGGCAGAGAGGGAGAGAGACATCAATGTATGGTTGTCTTTCACCTGCTTCCAGCTAAGGACCTGGCTGGAGACCTGGCTTGCAAACTGGTTATGTGCCCTGGCTGGGGAATTGAACCAGCAACCTTTGGGTTTGCAGGCCAGTGCCTTATCCACTGTGACACCGCCAGGGCTCTCTCTCTCTAGCTTTTTTAAAGGTTTTATTTATTTATTTTTAGAGAGAAGGGCAGGGAGGAAGAATGAGAAGAGAGTGAGCAACATCAATTTGTTACCTCACGGATGTGCCCTTACCAGGGACTGAACCCACAACCCAGGCTTGTGCTCTGATTGGGAACTGAACCCATAACCTTTAACTTCACAGCATGAAGCCCAACCAACTTAGCCACCTGGTCAGGGTATTAATTCTGTTTTTGATGATAACATCCTAGTGGTTGTGAAGTGGTATCTCATGGTTTTAATTTGCATTCCCCTGAGGCTACTGATATGGAGCATCTTTTCAGGTGCTTATTAACGATTTGGAGAAATGTCTATTCAAGTCCTTTGCCCATTTTTATATAGGTTATTTGTCTTCAGTCTTTTTATACTTAGAAACAAGTCCCTTATCAGATATATGGTTTGCCAAGTTTTTCTGCTATTTGTGGGTTATCTTTTCACTTTCTTGATAGTGTGTTGTCTCTGTTTCTTGTTCACAGCAGATTAGCAGGACCTGGGTGGGAGTGGGAGTGGAGGCTTTAAGAGGCAAGCGGGCAGCTGTGATAAATGTCCTGACTACAAGGGAGGATATAAACATATAAACAGGCTCTACAGAAACAGAAGACAAAACCTAAGAACATGCTCTCTTGCAACTTGGGATGATCCCTGGATTCTGCATGAGGATCTGACTGCTTTCTCATGAAAAGTACACTGCATTTTGAAAGGATTTCTGTCCCCAAAGGATAGAGTGAGTTTTGAAGCTGTAAGTTCCAGGGATGTGTGGTTTTGGTCAGAAACATGTGTGGAAGCCCTATTAGGTGCCAGGACAGGACTAGGTGCTAAAGGTACAGCCCTGGAACAGAACATGATGATCCTGCCCTCCCAAAGTTGAAGGAGGTTAGGGCAGGTAAAGGAGCATGGAAGCCACCAGGCAAGGACTTCCAGATGCCCCAAGTGTGTACAGCCCTCAACTACCATATGCCTACTGAGGGCAGCTGGGCAGCCATCCTCATTCTTATAGTGCAGATGAGGAAACTGAGCCAGAGAAGAATAGGATTATGGTGTCTTCATGTGAGGAACTCATCAGGACAGAACCCAGAGTTTCAGCCTCACAAAGTATTTCTTCTATTTCTATACTTTTTTAGGTTCAAAACAAGTTCTGTGTGATGATTTGTTTTCAGTGACATCTTGCTGAGAGCCCTTGGTGCTGGCTCTGGGCACACACCAGTTTACCCAGGAACTCACTCTGTGTGTGGGTCCCTGTACACTGCTGTTTCCCATCCACAGGCCTCTCTTTCCAGAATGCATTTTTCTCATTCATTCTCACATCTTCCATGGCTCAGCTCAGACCTAAACCCTGTAATAAGCCTCCCAACTTCCCACTCTGAAGTCAGTGCCCTTTGCTCAGGAGGCCTGGTTCAGTTTCCTCCTACTGCTGGCATTCTCCTTGAGCACAGGTCTCCAGAATGGGTCTAAACTCCCCAGGTGCTAAGAAAATGTAAAGCTTCTATTTGTATTTAAAATTTAGCTTTATCCCTTAACATTTATATTTGTTAATATATGACTTTTCTGAATATAACATTATAGTGCACAAATTATAACATTTTAAATATATTTAACTTATAAATAAATGTGGCAATAATAGAATGAATGTATCCCCCCAAATTTAATTTTACCACCAAATAAAACTTAAAATAAAGTTTGAGGATACATGTGGGCCACATGAGGACAAGAACTGTGCCATATCCCTCTCTCAGTCCCCAAGGCCAGCTGGACCAGAAATGTCAGCTCAGCCTCTGCCTGCCTGCAAGGCTGTGGCAAGTACCCTTTTGGGCCTGCAGGCCATCTCTCCATCTAGCTACAAGGTGCCGCAGCCAGCTACCCTCTGTCCCCACCCGCACCCAACCCAATGGTGACACTTTTGCAGCTGCGCCTGCCCCAGTCACTTTAGCCTGAGGGTTGTCTGCTGCCTCACTTGCAACAGGGCTTCCCCCTGCTTTGTGACTGTCCCCATGCACAGCCCAACCCCCCTGCGTGGCCTGAGAGATAGCAGGCAGGCTCACAGGCCAGGCATGGCTCCCAGCCACAAGCAACCTATGCTGTGGCTCTGCCAGGAAGTGGGAGGGGACCCCTGAGCCTGGGAAGAGACCCAGATGGCCTAGGACCTGTGGTTTGTGCAAGCTCTTGCATGTCTGAGTCTCAGTGGTTTTGCTGGAAGCTTGGAACAGGGAGGTGGCAGGTCTGTTGGTGATGGCTTCAATCCAGCCAGTAGCAATTTGATCCCCTCCCTTCTCCTACCTTCAGATCTCCCCAGATCTCGAAATAGAACAAGCTGGAAGCCAGGACAAAGCCAGGATTAGTCAGGCTGTCACCTTCCGGCAATAGGGGTCCTACGGGTCCTCTGGGGCCTCCTGGACTTGCCCCACCTGTTTACCCTTGCTGGCCTTTACCCCAGCAGCAGGCCTTGTTCTGGGCACTGGGAAGGAAAAAGAATTCTGACACTTGACCACTGCTGGTGAAACGCTTTAGAGTAGATTATGCATGTACACATGCACCAGTCAGAATAGATGGCTCTGAGCTCTCGCATGAATTAGCTCATGTCATCCTCACAACAACTCATGTGGAAAGATGCAATTAGTGTCCCCATTTTATCTTTTTAATTAATTTATCATTGTGCTCACTTCAGCAGCACATATACTGATTCTCCTCAAGATTAGATACTATAATAAAGATGATTATTCCAAAAAATAATAATTGATTTATTATTGTATTCCATTTATCCCATTTTCCCCCCACTGCTCTCCCCTACCCTACCCTTCCTACCTCCTCTTCCAATCAATCCCACATGTTGTCTGTGTCCACTGGTCATTTATACTAGTTTTTGACTAAACTGTTACCTTTCTTTGCCTCTTTCCCTCCCTCCTTCCTCCCCTCTGCAAACTGAAAGTCTTTTCCTTGTTTCCTTGCCTCTGGTTCTATTTGTTACCGTTTGTTTTGTTCATTAGTCTCCTGCATTGGGTGAGATCATATGGTATTTGTCTTTCACTGACTGGCTTTTTTCACAAAGCATATACTTTCCAGTTCCATCCATGTTGTTGCAAAGGGTAAGAGTTCCTTCTTTCTTTCTGCTGTGTAGTATTCCATTGTGTAAATGTACCAAGGTTTTTTGATCCACTGATGGGCACTTAAGCTGTTTCCAGCACTTGGCTATTGTAAATAGTGCTGTTATGATCATAGGGGTACACAGGTTCTTCTAAATTGATGTTTCAAGGTTCTTCAGGTATAACCTAGCACTGGAATTGCAAGGTCAAAATGCAGTTCCATTTTTAGTTTTTTGAGGAAATTCCATACTGTTGTCCATAGTGGCTGCACCAGTCTGCATTCCCACCAACAATACACCAGGGTTCCCTTCTCTCCACATCCTTGCCATCAACTTGATTTGTTGATGATGGCCATTCTGACAGGTGTGACGTGATATCTTACAGTTTTAACTTGCATCTCTCTGATGGCTAGTGATGTTGAGCATTATTTCATATGCCTGTGGGCCTTTTGTATGTCCTCCTCAGAGAACTGTCTGTTCAGGTCCTTTGTCCATTTTTCAATTGGGCTGTCTGTCTTCCTTGTGTTGAGTTGTATAAGCTCTTCATGTATTTTGGAGATCAAACCCCTGTCTGAGGTATCATTGGCAAATATATTTTCCCATACAGTTGGTTCCCTTTTCATTTTGCTGATGTGTTCTCTACTGAGCAGAAACTTTTCAGTTTGATGTAGTACCATTTGTTTATTTGTTCCTTTGTTTCCCTTGCCCTTGGAGAAGTATCGGTGAAAATGCTGCTGTGTGGGATATCTGAAATTTTACTGCCTATGTTTTGCTCTAGGACTTTTCTGGTGGCATTGCTTATGTTTAAGTCCTTTTTTAATCCTGAGTTTATTCTGGTATGTGGTTTAAGTTGGTGGTCTAGCTTTATTGTTTTGCATATCCCTGTCCAATTCTCCCAGCAGCACTTGTTGAAAAGGCTATTTTCACTCCATTTTATGTTCCTTCCCCCTTTGTTGAATATTAGTTGAGCATAAAGTCCTGGGTTTATTTTTGGGCTCTATTCTGTTCCATTGATCTGTTTGTTTGTTCTTATGCCAGTACCAGACCATTTTGATTACAGTGGCCTTGTAGTATAGTTTGATATTCGGTATTGTGATTTCTCTTATTTTGTTCTTTCTTAAGATTGCTGTGGCTATTTCTGTTTGTTTTTGGCTCCATATAAATTTTTTTTTCCAACATTGATGGGTTTTTTAATAAAGATATTTTTAGGGAGAGGGGAAGAGAGGAAGAGAGGGAAACACCAGTGTGTGGTCACCTCTCCCACACTCCCACAGGCATGGACCCTGATCTGAACAAACTAGCAACCTCATGGTTCGCCAGCTGGCACTCAATCCACTGACCACACCATCCAGGCAGAGGGTTAATTTTTAAAAAGGTCCAACCCTTCCTTGTCTCCCACAACCACTGTCACATCATTTTGCTGCAACCCAAGGCTAAAATGCCTCTCCACCTGGCACGCCAGCCTCCGGTGGCAGAGCTCGGAACCAACTTCGCTGTCTGGGTCCATATAAATTTTTTAAGTATTTTTTCTAGGTTAGTGAAATATGTCATTAGCATTTCAATAGGGAATGCACTGAATATATAAATTGCTCTGGGTAGTATGGACATTTTAATGACATTAATTCTTCTCATTCATGAACATGGTATATGTTTCCATTTATTTGTATCTTCCTTTATTTCTTTCTTCAATGTTCTGTAGTTTTCTGAGTACTGGTCTTTTACCTCCTCAGTTAAGTTTATTCCTAGATACTTTATTTTTCTTGTTGCTATGGTAAATGGGATTTGTTTTTTCGCTTCTATTTCTGATGTTTCATTATTGGTACACAAAAATGCTTTTGATTTCTGGATATTGAGTTTATATCCAGCTATTTTGCTAAATTTGCTTATTAGGTTGAGAAAGTTTTTGGTGGAGCCTTTTGGGTTTTGTATGTCCACTATCAAAACATCTGCAAATAATGACAGTTTGACTTTCTTCTTTCCAATTTGGATACCTTTGATTCCTTTTTCTTCTCTGATGGCTATGGCTAGAACTTCCAAGACAATGTTGAACAGAAGTGAAGAAAGTGGGCACCCTTGTCTCATTCCTGATCTTAGGGGGAAAGCTTTTAGTTTTTGCCCATTGAATATGATGTTGGCTTCAGGTTTCTCATAGATGGCCTTTATGATGTTGAGATATGCTCTCTCTATTCCCATTTTGCTGAGGGTTTTTATCATAAATGGTTGCTGTCCTTTATCAAATGCTTTTTCAGCATCTATTGATATGATGAAATGGTTTTTGTCTTTCAATTTGTTGATGTGGTGTATTACATTTATTGATTTACGAATGTTGTACCATCCTTGCATCCTTGGGATGAAACCCACTTAATCATGGTGTATGATCTTTGTAATCTACTGCTGAATGAACCCAGTTCACCAATATTTTGTTGAGAATCTTAGCATCTATGTTCATCAGAGATATTGGCCTATAGTTTTCTTCCTTAGTTGTGTCTTGACCTGTTTTTGGGATTAGAATAATATTGGCCTCATAGAAAGAGTTTGGGAGTCTTCCCCTTCCTTGAATTTTTTGGAATAGGTTCAGAAGTATAGGAGTTAGTTCTTTAACTGTTTGGTAGAATTCACTTGTGTATCTATCGGGTCCAGGGCATTTGTGCTTTGGGATATTTTGGATTACTTCTTCAATTTCACTAGTTGTTATTGGTCTATTCAGACTTTCTGTTTCTTCTGGATTTAGTTTTGGTCAATTATACATTTCCAGAAATGTGTCCATTTCACCCAGGTTGTCATATTTCTTGTCATATTGTTGTTTGTAATAATTTCTTACAATCATTTGTATTTCTGAAGTATCAGTTGTGATTTCTCCTTTGTTGTTTCTGATTCTGTTTATTTGGGTCCTCTCTCTCTTTTTCTTGATGAGTCTGAATAAAGGCTTGTCAATTTTGTTCATTTTTTCAAATAACCAGTTCTTGGACTTACTGATTCTTTGAATTGTACTTCGAGTCTCTAAGTTATTTAATTATGCTCTGATCCTGATGATTTCCTTCCTCTACTTGCTCTGGGCTTTGTTTTTTGTTGCTCCGCTAGTTCTTGCAGCTTTATGGTTAGGTTGTTTGTATAAGCTTCTTCTATCCTTTTTAGGTGAGCCTGTATTGCTATGAACTTCCCTTTGAACACTGCCATTGGTGTGTCCCATAGGTTTTGGGTTGTTGTGTATCCACTGTCATTTGTTTCCAGAAACTTTTTGATTTCATCTTTGATCTCATTGTTAACCCATTCATTCCTTAAAAGCACGTTATTCAGTCTCCATGAGTTAGAGTGTTTTTGGTTTTTTTCCCTTGAAATTGGTTTCTAGTTTCAATCCATTGTGATCTGAGAAGATGCTTGGTATGATTTCAATTTTCCTGTATTTGTGGAGGCTTGTCTTGTGACCTACCATGTGGTTTGTCTTTGAGAATGTTCCATGTGCATTTGAAAAGAATGTGTATTTTGCTTCTTTAATGTAAAAGGTTCTGTATATATCAGTTAGGTCCATTTCCTTTAGAGTGTTGTTCAATGCCACAACATCTTTGGGTATTTTTTGCTTGGAAGATCTTCCCATTGTTGATAATGGCATATTAAAATCCCCTACTATTAGTGTGTTGCTGTCTATATCCTTCTTGAAGTCCTCCAAGATCTTCCTTATATATTTCAGAGCTCGTTGGGTGCATATACGTTTACCAGAGTTCTTTTTTCTTGATGAATTGTTCCCTTAAGTATTATGAAATGTCCTTCTTTATCTCTTTTTGTGGCCTTCATTGTAAAATCTATTTTGTCTGAAATAAGTATTGTGACTCTAGCCTTTTTTTCATGTCCATTTGCTTGATATATATTTTTCCATCCCTTCAGTCTCAATCTGCATCGATCTTTCGTTCTGAGGCAGGTCTCTTGAAGACAGCATATATATGGGTCATGTTTTCTTATCCATTCGACTAACCTATGTCTTTTGATTGGTGCATTAAATCTATTTACATTTAAGGTTACTATTGATTTATACTTATTCATTGCCATTTTCTCACTTTGTACCTGTATTTCTCTTTGGCTCTCTCTGTTTCTTCTCCTTCTTCTTCTTCTTCTTCTTCTTCTTCTTCTTATTATTATTATTATTAAAGCAGACCCTTTAGCATTTCTTGCAGTGCTGGTTTGGTAGAGTTATATTCTTTTAGTCTTCTTTTGTCTGTCTGGGAAACTCCTTATTTCTCCTTCCATTTTGAATAAGAGCCTTGCTGGGTAGAGTATTCTTGGTTGCAGGCCTTTGTTTACCATTACTTGAAATACTTTTTGCCATTCCCTTCTGGCTTGAATTGTTTCTGTTGAATAATCATTTGATAGCCTTATTGGAGCCCCCTTATATGTTATTTGTCATTTCTCTCTTGATGCTTTTAGGATTCTCTCTCTGTCTTTGAAATTTGCCATTTTAATTATAATGTGCCTTGGAGTTGATCTGTTTGGATTGATCTTCATTGGGACCCTCTGTGCTTCCTGAACTTGAGTAATGTGTTCACTCATCATGTTAGGGAAATTTTCTATCATGACTTTTTTGAACAAGTTTTCCACTCCTTGTTTCTCTTCTCCTTGTATCCCTATGATATGGATATTATTGAGTTTCATGTTGTCCTGTAGCTCGCTTAAATCCTCTTCAATCTTATTCAGCCTTTTTTTTATTTTCTTGTACTGTCTTGGAGTATTTGTCTACATTGTCCTCCAACTCGCTGATCCAGTCCTCTGCTTCCTCTAGCCTACTGTTGATTCCTTCTACTATATTCTTCAATTCAGAAATTGTATTCTTCATTTCCTCCTGGCTCTTACTGGTAGTTTCTGTGTCCTTTTTGATGCTGATGTAGCTCTCAGTAAGTTCCTTGTAGCTTCCCTGGAGTTGTTTATAGTTTTCTTTGAGATGGCTGAGCTCATTGAGCTTGTCTATTATCATTCTTTTGAATTCCATATCTGATATGTCATGTGCCTCTGTTTCATTTGGTGACCTTTCTTGGCATTCTTCCTTTCCTTTTGGTGATAGACTGATTATTTTTTTCCCCATTTTGGGTGTCTGTTGTTGCTTGATTTTTTTGTTTGTTTGGTTGTTTCTTGGATTAATCTGCTTTGCTTCCTTGCCTTTGTTGAACACCCTTCTGTGTTAGGAGATTTGTGGAGTTCAGTGTTGCAGTCTCCTAGATTTTCTCCACTTGTTTCTCTTGGGGTGGCAGTTATGTCGTTAACTTGGGCTATCTGGTTGTATTCTGGATTGGTTGTGTATGTTGCTCCTTTCTTTCCAGTTGGCTAATTGCAAGACACTCCTATCCTTTCTCATATACTGTTTTTGAGCTGCTCCTAAAACAGAACCACCAGTCTAGGCAAAATAACCAGACCTTCAGATATCTTTCTCTTTTACTTCCCCTTATGACTGCATATGAACATAACTTTATACCCCTATCCCCCAAGGTAACCCGTGCTCTTAATCACACCCTCAACTGCAAGTGAGCCAGTCTTAATAGGGATGTAGATATATTAAGACTGTTGTATGAGGGGGAAAATGATTAAGTTGACTAAAGTATAGTTTTGAAGGGTGCTGAGGAGTAGCAAAGATAGCAGGGATATGAGAGAGAAAACTAACTTATCTATTCTATAGAAATGAGGAGAGGGAGAATCAGAAATCCTCAAGCATGAATGAACAGTGTAAGCCTATATATATATATAGTTGACGCATCTACCTCCCTGTTCACCCTTAACAATCCTTGATTGGTCCAGGTGGAGCCAGGACCTTTGGGCTTTTAGCAGAAAAAATAATAATAATAATAATAAAAGAAAGAAAGGGTTTAGGTGGCTGGGGAGGGGAGGAATACTTAGATTGAGGACTGGGAATGCATTATAGCCGGAGAGTGAGTAGACTTTAAATCAAGAGTAGGGGGAGGGTCTTCAATATTTAGGTGGATTGAGATAGGGAAGGAGTAAAAATATGTGAGTTGGGATACACTATGGTATAAACAGTATTTACTTAAAATGCACTAATTGTGAGGCTTGGAAGTAACTTTTGAAAAGGGTATGTTGGGGATTAATAGTTCATGTGCTTGAGATTAGCAGCCATCCATTACCTGAGTCTGCCTGTTTCTTGGTCAGGTCTCTGCAGTCTACAGCCTAGATGTGTGGTCTTGGAGTGGCAGGGCCTATACATTGTCACAGTCAGGACTGATTCTGAGTGTCAGCTCCCAGGTAGGCTGGACCTCCAGTAGCCTAGCTGGGTTTCAGTGCTCCCAGTGTTTTGGGGCCCTCCCTTCTCTCACTGTTTCCGTGTGAAGACCAGCAGGGTGCTTCTATGATGTGTATGGCTGCTCCTCCCCCTCTAGATCCTAGAGGAGGTTCCTGCCTTCAATGGTCACCTGGCTCCAAAAGGGGGTGGCCTGCAACCTCTTTGGCTCCTGTGGTGACTGACCCTGCCCCTGCCGCTCCTGGAGGAGGTAGCCCCTGTCCACTAACTGCCTGGCTCCCCTGGGCTAAGGCTCACCCTCCAAGCAGTCCAGCTCTTTGAGGAGTTTTTCACCACTGCCTCTGTGATGCTTGCCTGGCTCCCCAGAGCGTCTGCAGCGCAGCCTTTGTCACCTGCAATGGGTGGGCCAGTTGCACCAGCTCCAAGTTCCTGGCTCGCAGTTTGGAGTTTCTGTGGGAGCTGGGGGGCCCAGTGTGAGTAATCGGGGCTGGGCCTACCCCCTCACAGGGGCTTCATACCGCTCTTTCCCAGTTGGCACAATAATGGGCACAGTTTTCTTCCCTCTTGCCACTCTGGCTGGTGCACTTTTCCCCTCCCTGCTCCTGCTCCCCACAGGTCTCTCCTCCTCCACCTCTGGCCCAGTGAAGAGCTTCCTTTCTCTCAGTCTCCGGATTGAGGCTCTCACACAGTTCCCACCCCCTGCAGGAGTTCAGTTCCTCATTCCCTCCAACATTTGCCCTCACTGCCCACGCTTCACTGCTCAGATTTCTAGTCACCAGGGAACCTGGAGCCGGCTTCAATTAAACACACCCCTCTGAGTAGAGCCGCCACTGCCCTGAGCCAACCTCAGCCTGCCAGCCCTTTTGGAACTGTCTCACCTGCTCTCCTATAGGTCTCTGCAGCCTCTGGGCTGTGCTCCCCTGAGTCCAGATGCTTACTGCTCCAATTCTTAGGGACCTGCAGACATCTCGTGCACTGTATCCTGTCCTCCAGCTGTTCTGGCATTTGAGAACGCCATCAGCACTGCTCTCTACTCTGTCACCATCTTTCCTCTCCTCATCTTTTTCTTTTATATTATCAGATATATATAGCTGGGTATATCAAATATCTGCTTATCAAATAAATTGTTTACAAATATTTTCTCTCATTCCCTAGGTTGCCTTTTCATTTGTTGATTGTTTACTCTGTTATGCAAAACCATTTTGATTGATGTAGTGCCCCACCCCCATGTTTATTTTTGCTTTTGTTGTCTGTGTTTTTGGTGTCAAATCCAAAAAATCATTATCAAGACCAATGTCAAGGATATTTTCTCTGTTTTCTTCTAGGAGTTATACAATTTCAAGTCTAATATTTGAGCTTTAATGCATCTTGAGTTGATATTTGTATATGTTGTAAAATAAGATTCAATTTTATTCTTTTGCTTGAGGATACGCAATTTTCCCAACACCGTTTATTAAGGAGATTGTCATTTCCCCATTGGGTATTCTTGGTACTTTCGTCAAAGATTTGTTGACATCATAAATGTATGTTTATTCCTGGGCTGTCTGTTCTATTCCATTAGTCTGTGTATTTGCTTTTATGTCAGTTACCATTTTGTAATATAGTTTGAAATCACTGAGTGTGATTTATTCTTGCTCAAGAAAGCTTTAGCTATTTGCAGTGTTTTAAAATAATCTTAGGGTTACTTTTCTCTATATTTGTGAAAAATTTCATTGGAATTTTGATAGAGATTGCTTTGAATTTGTGGATCACTTTGGGTAGTGTGGACATTTTTACAAGATTCTTTTATCCCTAAGTATTTTTTTAATGTTTGATGGTATTGTAAATGAGATTTTTTAAAATTTCTTTTCAGATGGTTTATTATTAGTGTATAGAACTACAACTGATTTTTGTATATTGATCTTAGTATCCTGTAACTTTCTGAATTTCTAAGTTTTAACAATTTTTTGTTAGACTGTTTAGGTTTTTCTATATGTAAAATTGTGCCATCTGCAATTTTACTTCTTTTCCAATTTGGATGCCATTTATTTGTTTATTTATTTATTATCTGATTTTGCTGACTAGGACTTTTAGTGCTGTGTTGAATATAAGTGACAAGAGTGAGCATCCTTGTCTTGTTTCTACCTTAGAGTAAAAGATTTTAGCTTTTTACTATTGAGTATGGTATGAGGTGTGGACATGGCATATATGACCTCTATTAACATAATACCTATTCTATACCTGCTTTCTTGAGAGCTTTTATCATGCAAGGATGTTCAGTTTTGTCACCTGCCTTTTTTCTGCATCTATTGAGAGGGTCATATGACTTGTATCTCTAATTCTGTTAATGTGGTGTATCACATTTATGGGTTTGCATATCGTGAAACATCCTTGCACTCCAGGAATAAATCCTTCTTGATCATGGTGTAGGATTTTTAATGTGCTGTTGAGTTCTGTTTGCTAGTGTTTTGTTGAGGATTTGTGCATCTCTATTTATCAGGGATATTATCTTATAATTTTCTTTTCTTGCAATGTTCTTATCTTGGTTATCAAGGTAATGCTGGCCTCACAAAATGAGCTTGAAAGACTATACTTTCAGGGATCATTTCAATAGTTCGTTACAAAATGAGCTTGAAAGTGTTCCCTCTTGTTCAGTTTTTTGGAATAATTTGAGAATAATGGGCATTAATTCTATATTAAAAGTTTTGTAGACCTTAACAGTGAGTCATTTAGTCCTGGGCTTGTTCTTTGGGAGATTTTAAATTACTGATTCAATGTCCTTACTCATTATTTGCCTATCAGATTTTCTATTTCTTCATGATACACTCTTGGTAGATTGTATGTTTTTTAGGAATTTATCTATTTCTTCTAGGTTATCCAATTTATTGGCATGTAGTTGTTCCTGATAGCCTCTTATGATTCTTTCTGTATTTCTGTAGCATCTTTAATTTTCTCCTATTTTATTTTTTTTTAATTTATTTTCTTCTTTCAGTCTCACTAAAGATTTGTCAATTTTGTTTTATCTTTTCAAAGAACAGGTCTTAGTTTTGTTGATTTTCTTCTATTGTTTTTCTAGCCTATATTTCATTTATTTCCACTCTGATCCTTTTGTTCCTTTCTTCTGATAATTTTGGATTTAGTTTGCTGTTCTCTTTCAAGTTCCATGAGGTGTAAAGTTAGGTTGTTTGAGATCTTTATTTCTTTTTGTTTTGTTTTGTTTTGTTTTAAGTTATACTGTCTTTTTTTTTAAAGATTTAAAAAATATATATTTTTAGAGAGAGGGGAAAGGAGAGAGGCAGAGAGGAAGAAAGATATCAATGTATGGTTGCCTTTCACCTTCCTCCAGCTACGGACCTGGCTGGAGATCTGGCTTGCAGCCTGGTTATGTGTGCCCTGGCTGGGAATCAAACCAGTAACCTTTGGGTTCGCAGGCTGGCACCTTATGAGATCTTTATTTATTAACTATGCTATTAATATCCCTCTTAGAACTGCTTTTGCTGCAGTCCAAAAGTTTTGTTCTATTTTCATTTGTTTCAAGACATAGTTTTAATTTTCCTTTGTTTTCATCTTTGATTCACTGGTTGTTCAGGGTGTGTTGTTTAATTTCCACATATTTGTGAAATATTCAGTCTCCCCCCTGAAACTGATCTTTAGTTTCATACTGTTGTAGTCATAAAAGATATTTGATATGATTTCAACCTTTAAAATACACACACACACACACACACACACACACATACACATGGTGCACATGATCAATTGGCAATAATTTTTCATCTCCTTATTTCACATGTTACTAATTTTGCAAAACTATGTTTCTAAGCTTATGATTGAACATCATTGTTTCAGATACAAAGTATTAAATTCTGAGAGCAACTGTCATGTTGAAGGAATACACTGTTAGAGCAACCATAGTTTCTGGACTGCATGCAGAGCAAACTGCTAAGGAAATTGTGGACTTCAGTAACATCCCTTTATGTACAGTTTACAAGGTGAAGAAGGTGTATGATGCTGATCCTGATGTTGCCACAGCAACAAGGAAAACACATAAGGTACGGAAGGATCACACAAGTCCAGGTATTATACACAGAATCCAGGAGATCATCAGTGAAGATCCAGGATGTTTCCCTTGATGTTTTGAGAGAAGTAGTTGTACCGTGGATGAAGCAAGTCACAAATGGACATCGTTTTATCTTTCAACAGCATGGTGCACCAGCACATAACGCCAAAAAGGTGTAAAATTTTCTCAATGTCAATGTTCCTAAATTCTGGTCAAAGGAAATCTGGCCACCTAGTTCACCAGATGTAAACTCTTTAGACTATTATATATGCAGCATTTGTGAGAGAGAAATTAATAAACAATCTCAAGGCCCTGGCTGGTGGCACAGTGGATAAGGCACCAGCCTGCAAACCCAAAGGTCGCTGTTTTAATTCTCAGGCAGGGCACATAACTAAGTTGCAAGCCAGGTCTCCAGCCAGGTTTGTAGCTGGAGGCAGGTGAAAGGCAACCATATATTGATGTCTCTCTCCCCCTCTGCCTCTCTCTAAAAATAATAAGTAAAATATTTTTTAAAAAATTAAAAAATGACTTTATGTATTTACATGTAAAGATAAATTTATTTCAAATATAACACTTTTGTGATATGTTGTTTATTTTATGAAAATTTTGCCACTTTATCATGTGCATCATGTGTAATTATGCTGTTACAGTTGCCCAATTTTTCCCCCTTGGCTTCTCCACTTCCTATACTATTCTTAACATTCCCCTGTGTATTTTGCTCCTACCAATTATGCTTCTTAATCCATGCACCTTTTTCCCCATTACCCCACTTTGCCCTCCCAGCTGATAACCCTCCAAATGATTTCCATATCTATAATACTGTTCCTGTTCTGGTAGTTGTGAACTTGTTGCCCTTTTAAAGTTCTTTTTTTGTTTATTTGTTTGTTTGTTTTTAAGATTTTATTTACTATATTTAAAAAGAGGGGTAGGGAAAGAGGCAGAGAGGGAGAGAAACATCAATGTATGGTTGCCTTTCACCTGCCTCCAGCTATAGAGCGGGCTGGAGAACTGGCTTGCAACCTGGTTATGTGCCCTGGCTGGGGAATCGAACCAGTGATCTTTGGGTTTGCAGGCTGGCACCTTATCCACTGTACCACCAGCCAGGCATCATATTTTTTAATCTTCTTTTTCTTAAATGTGTCCCTCCAACATTTCATGTAATAATGGCTTGGAGATGATGAACTCCTTTTGCTTTACCTTGTCTTGGAAGCAGTTTATCTGCCCTTCCATTCTAAATGATAGTTTTGCTGAATAGAGTAATCTTGGTTGTAGGTCTTTGCTTTTCATCACTTTGAATACTTTTTGCCAATCCCTTCTTTCCTGCAAAGTTTCTTTTGAGAAGTCAGCTGATAGTCTTATGGGAACTCCTTTATAAGGAACTCTCTTCTTTCCTCTTAATGCTTTTAAGATTCTCTCTTTATCTTTGACCTTAGGCAGTTTAATTATGATGTGTCTTGGTGTGGTCCTCTTTGGGTCCAGTTTGTTTGAACTCTTTGCTTCCTGGATTTGTATGTCTATTCCTTTACCAAATTAGGGAAGCTTTTTCATTATTTTTTCGGATAAGTTTTCAATTTCTCTTCTCCTTCTGGCATCCCTGTGATTTGGATGTTGGTACATTTGGAGATGTCCCACAGGCTACTTATACTATACTTCTTTTTTTCTTTTTGCTATTCTGGTTGAATGCTTATGTCTTACTAATGTTCCAAATAGTTGATTTGAGTCCTGGCTTCCTCCCCTCCAGTGATGGTTCCCTGTAGAATTTTCTTTATTTCACTTAGTGTGATGTAACCTTCATTTCTTCCTTTATGTTTTTGCCATATTCAATCAGTTCTTTCAGAACCCTAGTAAGTGTTTTGTACTCTGTATCTGATAGGTTGGTTATCTCCATTTCATCTACTTCTTTTTCTGGGATTTTATTCTATTCTTTCATTTGGGCCATATTGTTTTGTCTCCTCAATTTGACAGCCTCCCAGTGTTTGTTTCTGTATATTAGATAGAGCTGCTTAGACTCCTTGTCTTACTTAGTAGTGTCACCTATTGTAGAAAAGGCACCTGTAAATTGTATGTGGTGGAGACTTAGGTAATCACCAGGATGGGGCAACCTGCTTCACTGCTTTGTGGCTATGTATGTACAGAGGGATTGGAGAGGGGACAATGTCACTGCCTGACTTCTGGAGATTTGCCCTGCACTCACCCCACAGTCACTTCACACACTTCCCGTATGTGGCTGGTGGCCTCCCAGCTATTTCCCTGATGGTGGTTTGTAGAGTGGGGGTTTGCTTACATACTGAGCGCCCTTTAAGCTGAGTATCCTAAACATCTGGCAGATATTTTCACCACCCCAATCTCCACTTTTTTTTTTTAAACTGGTAAGAGAATAGCCTGTATTTTATATATATAAAATTTTTTTTCTTGATTGGTATTACAGAATATATATATATATATATATATATATATATATATATATATATATATTAGAGAAAGGGGAAGGGAGAGAGGCAGAGAGGGAGAGAGACATCAGTGTATGGTTGCCTTTCACCTGCCTCCAGTTACAGACCTGCCTGGAGATCTGGCTTGCAACCTGGTTATGTATGCCCTGGCTGGGAATCGAACCAGCAGATATATATTTTTTTATTGTTGTTATATTACATTCATCTCACTTTTCCCCCTCTGCTCTCCTCTTACCCTCCTCCTTATCCATCCCACCCCACAGTTAATCCCATATGTTGTTTGTGTCCATGGGTCATCCATACTAGTTCCTTGACTACACTGTTCCCCCTCCTTGCCTCCTTCTCCTCCTCCATCACTACCTCCCTTCTACACATTGAAAATGTGTTCCCTGTATTCATGTCTCTGGTTCTGCTTTGTTTGTTTGTTTGTCCTGTATTAAGTGAGAACATGTAGTATTTAATTTTTGCTGCCTGGCTTATCACACAAAGCATGATACTTTCCAGTTCCATCCATGCTATCATAAATGGTAGGAGTTCTCTCTTTCTATCTGCTTCATAGAACTCCATTGTGTAAATATACCAAAGTTTTTTGATCCATTCATCCACTGAAGGGCACATAGGTTCCTTCCAATACTTGGCTATTGTAAATAGCACTGCTATGAACATAGGGGTACATAGGTTCTTCTGAATTGGTGTTTCAGGACTCTTTAGGTATAATTCCAGCAGTGGAATCACTGGGTCATAGGCCAGTTCTATTTTTAGTTTTTTGAGGAAATTCCATACTGTCTTCCATAGTGGCTGCACCACTCTGCATTCCCACCAGCAATGCACCAGGGTTCCCTTTTCTCCCCATTCTCACCAGCACTTGTTGTTTGATTTGTTGATGATGGCCATTCTGACAGGTGTGAGGTGGTATCTTGTTGTAGTTTTAATTTGCATCTCTCTGATGACTAGTGATATTGAGCATTCTTCCACGTGTCTATGGGCCCTTTGTATGTCTTCCTTAGAGAAGTGTCTGTTCAGGTCCTTTACCCATTTGTTAATTGGGTTATTTGTCTCCCTGATGTTGAGTTGTATTAGCTCTTTATATATTTTGGAGATCAAACCCTTGTCTGATGTGTCATTGATGAATATGTTTTCCCATATGGTTGGTTCCCTTTTCATTTTGCTGATGTTTTCTTTAGCTGAGCAGAAGCTTTTTAGTTTGATGTAGTCCCATTTGTTTATTTGTTCCTTTATTTCCCTTGCCTTGGGAGATACTTCAGTGAAAATTTTGCTGCTTGGGATATCTGCAATATTTTTGCCTACATTTTCCTCTAGGGCTTTTATGGTGGCTCTGCTTATGTTTAAGTCTTTTATCCATCTTGAATTTACTCTGGTGTATGGTGTAAATTTGTGGTCTAGTTTCATTTTTTTTGCATGTGCCTGTCCAGTTCTCCCAACACCACTTGTTGAAGAAGCTATTTGAGCTCCATTGTATGTTCCTTCCCCCTTTGTCAAATATTAGTTGTCCATAAAGTCCTGGGTTTATTTCTGGGCTCTCTATTCTGTTCCATTGATCTGTTTGTCTGTTCTTGTGCCAGTGCCAGACTGTTTTGGTTACTATGGCTTTGTAATATAGCTTGATATCTGGTATCGTGATTCCTCCTACTTCGTTCTTCATTCTCAGGATTGCTGTAGCCATTTGGGGTCTTTTTTGACTCCATTTGAGTTTTTTGAGTGTTTGTTCTAATTCTGTAAAATATGATGTTGGGATTAAGAGGAATTGCATTGAATCTACAAATGGCTTTGAGTAGTATGGACATTTTAATGATGTAATTCTTCCCAACTGTAAACATGGTATGCGCTTCCATTTATTTGTATCTTCCTTAATTTCTTTCTTCAGTGTTTCATCGTTTTCTGAGTACAAGCCCTTTACTTCCTTGGTTAAGTTTATTCCTAAGTACTTTATTTTTCTTGTTTCTATGGTAAATGGGATTTGGTTTCTAGCTTCTATCTCTGATGTTTCATTGTTAGTTCATCTTCATTGGGACCCTCTGTGCTTTCTGACCTTGAGTGACCCTTTCACTCATCATTTTAAGGAAGTTTTCTGTCATTCCTTTTTCAAACAAGTTTTCTACACCTTGCTTCTCTTCTCCTTCTGGTATCCCTATGATACAAATATTGTTGTGTTTCATGTTGTCCTGTACCTCTCTTGAAACCTCTTCAAGAGGTTTTTAGTCTTTTTTTATTTTGTTGCAATGTCTGGTTATTTTTTTCACTGTTGTCCTCAAATCACTGATCCAGTCCTCTGCTTCATCTAACCTGCTTTGAATTCCTTCTGTTGTGTTCTTCAGTCCTGAGATTATATTCTCCATTTCCTCCTGGTTCTTAGTGATGGCTTCTATGTCTTTTTTAATTCTGGTGTAATTTTCCCTAAGTTCCTTGTAGTTGCCCTGAAGTTCTTTGTAGTTTTCTTTGATTTTGGCTAATTCATTGAACTTTCTTATAATGATTTCTTTGAATTCCATGTCTGATAGCTTGCTAGTTTCTATTTCAGTTCTCAGTCTGTTTGGTGATTCCGCCTTTCCTTTTGGTGATGGACTGATTCTTTTCCCCCCATTTTGGGTGTTTGTTATTGTTTGTTTTTGTCTTGGATAATTTGCTTTGATTCCCTGCCCTCGTGGAGTGCCCTTCCGTGTTAGGAGAATTATCTACCACAGTTCAGTGTTGCAGTCTCCTAGATTTCCTCAACTTGTTGCTCTTGGGGTGCCCTTTATGTCATTAACTTGGGCTGTCTGGTTGTGTTTTGGGCTTGTTGTATATGTTGCTCCTTTCCCTCCAGTTGGCTGATTAAGAGACACTCCTTCTATCACGTTTTATACACTGTTTTTGATCTACTCCTAAAACAGAACCACTAGTCCAGGCAAAATAACCACACCTTCAGAGATAGCTTTCTCCTTTAATCCCCCTTTCTGCCTAAGAACCTAGTTAAATATTCACACCCTCCAAGGTAACCCCCACTTTTAATCACTCCTCAGCTGCAACTGAGCCAGTCTTAATAGGGACTTAGATATGATAAAACTGTTATAAGAGGGGAAAAATGATTAAGTTGACTTAAGTATAGATAATTTTGAAGGGTGCAAGGAGGTAGCAGATAGTGGGGATGTAAGAGAGGAAGCCAACTTATCTCTTAAATAGAAATGGGGAAAAAGAAAATCAGAATGCCTCAAGTGGGAGTGAACAGTATAAGCCTATATACATAGTTGCCACATCTACCTCCCTGTCCACCCTCAATGAGCACTGATTGGTCAAGGTGGAGCCAGGCCCCATGTGTTTTTAGCAGTAAAAAAGAATGTGTTGTCCCTAGTAGCGCATCTACAAAAAAAAAAAAAAAAAAAAAAAAAGTTTTAAGAGGCTGGGGAGGGGAGGAATACTTGGATTGAGGACTGGGAATGAGTTATAGCAGGAGAATGAGTAGACATTAAAACAAGAGTAGGAGGAAGATGTTGGGTAGTTTGATGAATTGAGAGAAGGGAGGAGTAAAAATACGGAAATTGGGATACACTATGATATAAATAGTTTTTACTTAAAATGCACTAATTATGAGGATTGGAAGTAACTTTTGAAAAGGATAAGTTAGGGATTAATAGCTCATGTAGCTCTTGCTGTAACTCACGTGCTTGAGATTAGCAGCCATCCATTTCCTGGGTTTGCCTCTTTTTCTTGATCAAATCTCTGCAGTCTACAGTCAGGCTGCAGGTCCTTGGAGTGGCAGGGCCTATTGCTATTATAGTCAGGGCTGATTCTAAGTGCCATAACCCCAGGCAGGCTGGGCCTCCAGTAGCCTAGCTGGGTTTCTGCACTGCTGGCATTTTGGGGCCCTCCCTTCTCTCACTGATTCTGTATAAAGAACTACAGGGTGCTTCTGTGGTGTTGAAAGCTATTCCTCCCCTTCCAGCTCCTAGAGGAGGTTTCTGCCTGCGATGGGCACCTAGCTCCAAGGTGGGGTGACCTGCAATTTCATTTGCTTCAGTGATGGCTAGCCCTCCCCCTCCCATTCTTCAAGGAGGTTTTTGCTGCCAGTGTCTGCAAAAAAAACCTGGCTCCCCAGGGTCCCCTCAATGTAGTTTGTGGGTAATGGCTAGCCCTCCCCATCCAGCTCTTTGGGGAGGTTTTCATTTCCTTCCATGGGACCCAGGTTCTGTGGGAAGCCCCGCAGCAACAGCACCAGTGATGGCTAGCCCTTTCCCTCCAGTTCTTTGAGGAGGTTTATGCTGCCTGCAATGGGCATCTGGCTCTATAGGGGATCCCGAGTTGTGTGCTGGTGATGGCTGCCTCTCCCCCTT
The DNA here is from genome assembly GCA_004026585.1 of Noctilio leporinus. Classification (NCBI taxonomy): domain Eukaryota; kingdom Metazoa; phylum Chordata; class Mammalia; order Chiroptera; family Noctilionidae; genus Noctilio; species Noctilio leporinus. The sequence goes on along the minus strand of PVIW01006801.1, from coordinate 13,947 downwards.
CAGCTCTTTGAGGAGGATTTTGTTACCTGTAATGGGTGCACCAGTTGCTCCTGCAGCAAATTCCCGGTGCACAGTTTCCAGCTGTGGTTTCCATGGGAGCCTGTGTGCTGGTGTGGGTGTGCAGGATTGGGCCTCCCTTCTTGCAGGGGCTCTGAGCTCCCCTCTTCCCGGGTGGTGCAGTGGCACAACTTTCAGCCCTCATGCCACCCTGGCTGGTGCACTTCCCCGCTCCCCCGCTCCTGCTCCCTCTGGGTCGCTCCTCCTCTGCCTCTGGCCAGGAGGCACTTCCTCTCCCAGCCTCCAGAGCATGGCTCTCATGCAGTCCCTCCCCTGCAGGAGTTCAATTCCTCAATCTCCCCGAGTTTGTGCTCACTGTGCACACATCACTGCTCAGATATCTATTCACCGGGGAGCCTGAAGCTGTCTTCAGTCACAGCTGCCCCTCTGGACAGAGCCACCACTGCCCAGAGCTGACCTCAGCCTGCCGGCTGGCCAGTTCAAAACTATCTCACCTGCTCTCCTGCAAGTCTCTGCAGCCTCTGGGCTATGCACCCCTGAGTCCAGATGCTGACTGCTCCAGTTTGCAGGGACCTGCAGGCATCTTGTGCTCCCTACCCTATCCTCTAGCTGCTCTGGCACTTGAGAACTCTGTCAGCACTGCCATCTACTCTTGCCATCTTTCCCCCACTGGTTTTTACAGTCAGAAGTTATGGGGATTTATCTTCCCCATGCTGGAACTCTGGGCTCTGCCATCTGGCCTGAGGCTGAGATCACTCCTCCCAAGATAACCTTCCTGATTTTTATCCACCATATGTGAATGTTTAATCATCCATTCTGTCGCCACTGCCACCTCGCCATGCCACGTTGCATCTCCATGCCTATCCACCTGTCTCTGCAATTCCTCCCCTCCTACCTGTCTGGATGAACGTGGCTTCTTTAAATCCTTCATTGCTGGACTTCCGTACAACTCTATTTTCTGATGGTTCTGTGTTACTTATTTTGAGATCTAGTTGTAATTTTTCCTATGGTTGTACGAGGAGTTTAAACGTGTCTACCCATGCCTCCATCTTGACTGGAAGCCCTTATTTTAAACATCTTAAATTTGTTAAGATGTGTTATATGACCTAAATATGATCTATCCTAGAGAATTGTCCAGGTATGCATGAGGAGGCTACAGGGCTATCTACTGTTTCCATACTGATTTTCGGTCTTTACATATTTATATGTCTATATATCTTATATTTAGGTATTTTATATATTTAGATGATCCTGTTTACAGTGATTTTAAATTAGTGGTAAGTTTAAGCAGTATTTGGAAAACTTGCACAATTAAATTTGTGCTACCACATTGGTCAGTATGGGTGACAAATTCACCCAGACTACTGCTGCTGGTTTGTTGCTTACATTTGTGCATAAAGGAAATAGTGAATTTCCATTAGAACTTGATGACAATTAAAATAAAATTTTATCCAATACATTTACTGCAAACTTCTGGTTCAATTCCAAGGTTTCCTCCATGTCCACTCATACCTCTGGCTCAGTGAAGGAGATGCCAAGGTACCCATCCAATCTCAGGACTCCATTCAATGTCATTACCCATTCCCACCTTACCCCAGAGAGTGGGATTTTCATTATTTTTTAAAAGATTTTATTTTTATTTATTTTAAGAGAGAGGGAAGGGAGAGGGAAAGAGAATGAGAGACATGGATTTGCTACCCCCTCCACAACCCCAACTGGGAACCTGGGCTGCGATCCAGGCATACACCCTGACCAGGAATAGAACCGGTGACCTTTCAGTTCACAGGCCAGCACTCAACCCACTGAGCCAAACCAGCCCAGACAGATTTCATTATTTATTTATTCATTCAGCAAATATTGAGCACCAGCCCTGTGACAAATGGTGAGATCCAAAATCAGATAAGATAAAGTCCTTGTCGTCAAGCTGCTCAACAGCTAGTTAAGGAAGAGCATCAGAGTTACCATTCCAAACAAGCTGAGGAACATGTCTACCCTTCCTGGAAATCAAGGATAACACCCAGCCTTGGTGAAGCTGGGGTTTAACAGTCACGATGGGTAGTAAGTCTGTCTACCACATAATTCTTTTGAAAATGAGCATGGAATTGCAATAACGTGATCGTGCGAATACCATACCCTTCTTTCTCAGCGCTCTTGCAAATTTTCCCAAATGAATAATTTAGTAGGAAGGACAAAGGGTGGAGGGCAAAGGTTCTGCTCCTCTTCTTCCTGAATGTGTGCCCTCCTCAGGAAGGGGCTGGGTCTGGTTCAGCTTGTCCCCCCAATGCTGGCACATGTCAGCACTCATGAAGGTCTGTTGGGTGAATGGTTGACCACCATGCAGTTACAACAAACAAGAGACAGAGATGATAGGAAAGACAGCCCAGGAGCCCTGCATTGACCAGGTTCCTCTTTTCTCTTTTAGCCGCCAAAATGACAGGAGAGATGAACAAGCCATTGATCAGCCACCGCCTGGTGGACAGTGATGGGAGCCTGGCTGAGGTCTCCAATGCATCCCCCAAAGTGGGCATCCTGGGCAGCGGGGACTTTGCCCGCTCCCTGGCCACACGCCTGGTGGGCTCTGGCTTCAGCGTGGTGGTGGGAAGCCGCAACCCCAAACGAATGGTTGGGCTGTTCCCATCAGCAGCACAAGTGACTTTCCAGGCGGAGGCAGTAGGCTCCCCTGATGTCATTTTCGTGGCCATGTTCCGGGAGCACTACTCCTCACTGTGTGGTCTCAGCGACCAGCTAGCTGGCAAGATCTTGGTGGATGTGAGCAACCCCACAGAGCAGGAGGCCCTTCGGCACCATGAGTCCAATGCTGAGTACCTGGCCTCCCTCTTCCCCACCTGCACAGTGGTCAAGGCCTTCAATGTCATCTCTGCTTGGACCCTGCAGGCTGGCCCACGGGATGGGAACAGGCAGGTAGGTGCTGGGGGAATAACAGCTATCATAATAATAGATATAAATGATTCGTTTTCCTTGACGGCTCTCAGAATACCAAGCCCTTCATGTTCATTGTCTCATCTCATTTCTCATCACTGCAAAGTTCTGTATTATGGAGGAGCAATCTGATGTTGATGAAGTTACACCACGTCCCACAGTAGGTGAGCTGCAATTTGAAACCAGTGTCTGTGAATCTGAAATTCATATTCTTTCTTCTATGGTAACTTGATTACCTAGGGACAAGGAAGAAAAGGTTGATGGCTATTTTTATGATTAGAGTCAAGAAGAAAAGAAACTTTGCTTTTAGAATTGGACTCAGAAGAAGGAAGGTAACAAACTTAAATGCCAAGCCCTGAGGAAATGTGTATGTCCCAAATTTTTATCCATTTATTCCAAGGACTTCCAAGAACTGAGTAGATTTCTCAAAGTAGTCAATGGCAAGTTTTTTTGAGGGTGGAAAATAGTTCCAGAGAATGGCCAGAGCCATATACAGTTCTTGGTAGGAGCTCTTACCAGGACAAGATTGTTTTGGGGTTTTTTTAAAAAAATATTTTATTTATTATTTTTAGAGAGTGGGAAAGGGAGAGAGGCAGAGAGGGAGAGAAGCATCAATGTATGGTTGCCTTTCACCTGCCTCCAGCTAAGGACCCGGCTGGAGACCTAGCCTGCAACCTCATCATGTGCCCTGGCTGGGAATCGAACCAACAACCTTTGGGTTCGCAGGCTAGCACTTCATCCACTGTGCCACCAGCCAGGGTGGCAAGGTAGTTTTTAATATCAAGAGACCAAGCATTTTTCTGGGGGAAAAAGCCAGGATCCATATGTGTGTAAGAATGTCCAATGAACTCATCCCAGATGCCTCGTCTGCATAGCTCCATGCCAGGCTGTGGGAGAGCATACAGGTGCCTGGCCATCCCTGTCAGCAGGGCCCTATATGTAGCCTGCATTAGAGGGCTCCCATGTGTGGACAGGCCAGGAACAGTGGGTAAGCATTAGGTGAAAGGCCCTGGAGGAAACAGAACTGGCAACTGACTGGGGAAGACTTTGAAGTCGACCTTGACCTTGGCCCACATCATGTTATGCACAGGGAGCAGCAGGGAATTCCAGGGGAAGAAGACAGCCTGCAAAGGGCACAGATCTGTCTTCTCACCTGAAAAATGGGGACAATAGTACCTACTCATAGTCCTGTGGTGAGGCTGAGGGATTGCAGGTGAAAAGCCTGATACACTGTACGTGTTGGATCAGTGTTGGTAGACCAGACTGACCATAGCAGTGTCAGCAAGGCCCATGGTAGGAAGGAAGCAGGGGACTATGAGGCCGGGGCTGGCTTGTGGAAAATGTGTGTTGGCTGAGGGCCACAGGGGGCTGAGGAACATGATCACAAGGGGGCACCTCTGGTCTGAGGCATAGAACTGCACTCATGGCTATGTATAAAACCCAATTGCTGAGGGACCTCCAGGGAAGGCCACAGTCCTTGAAACACCTATTCTACAGGTCCATGGGGGCTGTCTAGGTGCGCATCTTGCTTATAGAGGCTGATGGTAATGAACTTGGCAAAATGTTGGCTGGTAAATAAGCCCCAGGAACTCTTCTTGAGTGGTGGGCATTGCTGGGCGCAGGCTGGAAGGCCACAATGGGGCAAGGAAATACCCCTGGCCAGGAAGTCAGAGCCATCTCTGCTTTCAGCTATACCATTAACTGGCACAGCTGGACCTTGATTTTCAGCTGCTCAGGAGGGAGTCTGGCCCTGAGACGTTTTGAGACCTTCCCCACCCAGTGGCCTGATTCACCTTCTCCTTCTTCCCCCAGGTGCCCATCTGTAGTGACCAGCCAGAAGCCAAGCGCATTGTCTCGGAGCTGGCACATGCCATGGGCTTCATGCCCAAGGATATGGGGTCCCTGGCTTCATCCCGGGAGGTGGAGGCCATGCCTCTCCACCTCCTCCCAAGCTGGAAGGTGCCTATCATCCTCGCCCTGTGGCTCTTCCTCTTCTTCTATGCCTACAACTTCATCCGGGATGTGCTGCAGCCCTACGTGCAAGAGGGCAAGAACAAGTTCTACAAGCTCCCCCTGTCTGTGGTCAACACGACACTGCCATGCGTGGCCTATGTGCTGCTGTCGCTGGTCTACCTGCCTGGCACACTGGCAGCCATCCTGCAGCTGTGGCGTGGCACCAAGTACCGCCGCTTCCCCGACTGGCTAGACCACTGGCTGCAGCACCGCAAGCAGATCGGCCTGCTCAGCTTCTTCTGCGCCGCCCTGCATGCCATCTACAGTGTCTGCCTGCCAGTGCGCATCTCCTACCGCTATGATCTGGTCAACCTCGCCGTCAAACAGGTATGGCCCATGTCATTGCCCAGGACCAAGGCCACCTGTGCCTGTGGCTGCAGCCCGCCCATCACTGTCTCATCTGTGTCACACTAGTCATCATGATTCTGCCCTAACTGGGCAGTGCCCATGTCCTGCTGCCCAAGACTTTGGCTATTCGTGAACAAAATATGAAAATCCCTATGCTTGTGAGCATAGCCCAGGCAGGAGAGACTTAACCAAAAACACCAGTAAGTTATAGAGGGTTTTCAGGAGGTTGTAAGTGTTAAGGGAAAAAGCAGGAGAGAGCACAGGGAAGTTTTAAAGAGTGGTCAAGGAGGACTTGCTGAAAAGTGCTAGGTGAGCACTGGCAGGAAGGAGGTGAGAGAGAGCCCACAGCTAGCCAGGGAGCAGCAGAGGCCTCAGGGTCCCTGGTACATGGGAGGATCAGCACAGAGGCCCTGTGGTTGGAACCAAGCCAGGGGCGTAAGGACGGGCAGGTGGCCTGACTGGTTGAAGCCAGACCAGGGAAGCCTTGAAGGCTGAGGATGGGCTTCGGCCTTAGCACCAGTAAAATAGGGAATCAACGAAGCTTTTGAATAGAGGTGTGATGATCCATCTGATGCTTTAACTGGCTCACTCTGGCTGTTGGTAGGGAATAGGCAACTGGGGGCCAGAGGCAGGTGCCGAGAGAGCAATTCAGGGCTGTGCAAGAACCTGGATACGAGGCAATGGAGATTTAGCGTGAGCTGGGAGTAGCAGAGGGGCAGGGTGGTATGGACGCCAGAATACACAGAATTGTTGAGGGACATGGGGGTGGTCAAAACTCTAGTTTTTGGCCTGAACTCCTGGAGGAATGGTGTTGCCATCAGCTGAGATTGCATGCTGCTCTTTTGCCTGCAGGATTCCTGTGAAGGTGAGGGGCGGGGGCAGGGGGCTTTCAAACCAAGCCAGGTAGCAATGTGGGCAGCATCAGTTGGCAACCGTACCCCCCAGAAACAGCCCCCCTGGTGCTCTCTCCTGATTTACAAGCTCACAGGGCCCAATTCTGAGTCCCAAACTCAGGTCTACAAGTAACACTGCCTTTCTGTAGTTCCCCCAGCCTACTTAATTCTTCCAGTCCCCAGCCCCTGCACGACACTAGTTACCCAACAGTTTTGGCCTAGGTTCCAGAAGATACTTATTATTCGCCCCTCTGTACAGCCCAGATGGTATCTGCCGTTTCTGTTTCAGCCTGGGGAAATGCAGGGATTCAGGTGAGGCTGTGCCCTCCCCACATGCACCCACTATGCAGCTCTCCCCTCAGTGGCTGGGCTACAACCCAGAGCAGAACCAGGAGGTGAGGTTGGGGCACTGCCTGTGAACCACAGACCTCAGCCCTACTCATTCTCAGCTTCCCTGCTGGCAGCTTCTCAAATGCCCTTGTCCTTTCCCACCCACGGACACATGTCATCATGCATCTGCGGGCTTAGGCTTTCATAAGTGAAAGGGAGAACCCCAAACTTCAGGCAGAGAAGCAAGATGTCTGCTGGCAAGGAGAGGAAGGGAAAAATAATAATCATAAGCCTTTAAAAAGAGCCTGCTGTGCTCCAGGTACTATTCTAAGGGCTTTACATCCTCAGCGTGAATTCGTTTAACCCTTATACCTACAAGCCAGATACTATACTAGCCCTATTTTGCATATGAGAAAACTGAGCCAGAGAGAGGTTAAGTAAGTAATGACCAGATCACACAGCCAGTAACTGACAGAACTGGGATTCAGATCCAGCTGTTCTTCAGATCCATGCTCATATCCATACTGCTTTCTGTATGGATATGAGCATATAGAAAGCATGAGGATATGATCCTCAACTGTATGGAAGAACAGTTGAGGAAATGAACAGTTGAGGAAATGATCCCAGAACTCAGGTCATTATCACATTCATTCACTGAGCACTGACTCTCCCCAGCCTTGGGGTCATAGACAGTCTTTTTCCTTCCCTTGGCCAAGGTGGGGAGCTCTGAAGGGCCAGAAGGCTACAGCCCTGATCTCTTGTCCTCAAGTATCACTGATTAGAACAAAGACTTTGACCTTGATTTAGTCACAACCCCTTTTTTGTTCTGAGAGTCCTGATATATAGGTCAGGGTCTCTCCTAGTGCTAATGTTTTGTTGCTCTTTGATGATATTTTCTTCTATAAAGGGTAGCTCTGTATGGTTTCCCTGGGACTGGCATAGTATTTGCTGCCTGGAGGTGGCAGATCAGGGTGGCAGGCATTTCAGGCAGTGGGTGGGGAAGAAGGTAATGCTCAGAGCACAAGGCAGACTGGTACCCCACCCCCGACCCTCCAAGGACCTTGCTCTAAATTCTCTGCCCTGTCAAGGCTCTCCATAGTATGTGAACCCAGTGTTGCCATGATGCAAATACCAAGGGCACAGAGGGACACCTGCCAGATAGTCTTCCTCAGTTCCAAAGCCCTTTAGGGCTGGAGGGCACCGTGGTGGTTGCCAGGCAACCATCACTCCCCCAGGACTGGATCAGTCTCAGAGACAGCAAAGGTGTGCCACGAAAAGGGGCTTAAACTTGTCTTCCAAATTTCTGGAGGGCAGAGCCGGGGCCGATTGGGTATGTTGGTGAGGGGGATGGTTAGAGAAAGGCAGAGGATTAACACAGAGCAAAGAGAGCATCCCACAAGTTGCAAGATGCCAGACCTGGAGATGTTCGGGCTGGTGCTGGATAGTCTGCAGGTCGGCCTTGTCCTCAGGCTCTGAGACTGGGCATCTGAGGCTGTTCTGCATTCAGCCTCTAACAGCAGCTGACAGCCCTTAACAGTGCCTGGTGTGTGACTTTCCCATCCTGCCCTTGTTCTGCCCTCTTGGGGCCTCCTGATGGATGTGTGCTGGCCATCCTGGCTGCCCTACTGCACCTTTGGAGAAAGGGATGGCATTAGCCAGGGCCAGGAGACTGCAAGGTTTCCTTCAGGCCCCTGACTCTGCAGACTTGGAGGCAAAGCTGTATCCCAGCTGCAGGGAAAACCTCTGGCCGTCTTTATTGACAGTATTATTATGGAAAATAATATCTGTGCAGTGTTTTCTGATTTACTTGTATGGTTCTTTGAATGTATTTCAACCCAAGATCAAAGAAATTGTTTAACCAATAGAGTTTTCTTCTCCCCCTTCCCAAATCTAGTCTAGGCTATCAGAACAGACTAAAACTCACATTTCACCATGTCACTGCTGAAAAGCACTGTGATGCCCCACTGCCCTTGAGGTAATGGTAGACTGTTCATGGAGTGTTGCCCTCTCTCCCCAGCTGCATCTCCCACTGCTCCTGTGACGTATCATGCTGGGTCCCATACTGTCCTGTGAATGGGTTCCCCACCCTGAGACACCTTGACAGCCTGGCAAAGTCCTGTTCGTCCTTCCAAACCCTGCTTCTTCGGTCGGTTTCCCCTTCTTCATGTTCACCTTCATAAAATGTACGTTGTTTACACATCTAGGATTTTCTTATGCAACACTTTGTAATCACTCATTTGCATGTCTGTCTTCCTCTTGACTCAGTTCTATGACTGGGTCTTCACCCCTTGAGACACACAGTTTGTAACACAGATTCCCACTACACGTTCATTGAGTGGCTGATTGTTAACTTGGCCACCACAAAGCCAATACCAGGCATCTCTTGAGGTGTACATGTAGAACTTGGAGCAAGAACTAGCCTAACTGCCTGGTTCACATTAGAAACAACAGCACCAGCCGCCTACATTAATCACCTAGATTGTGCCAGTCACATGCTACTTATTCCACAAACATCCTCCTTTCAGTCCTTGCACTAACACAGTGAGAAAGACACAGTGTTGCCACTAGCTGGGGCCCCATGACTGCCCTCGGGCAGAGCTGGCATTGGAATCCAGGCCTTACGCCTGCAAGGCCGTTCTCCCCTTCCCTGCCCACACTACAGGCTGCCCCTTCCACATCCTGCCTCCCCCTTTTCCTGGTCAGCACCCCTCTTCCCACCCATAGCCCACCCTTGGGATATGGAGAGGGCCTGATGCTGCAGCCTGCTGGCCCTCCTGGCCCTGAGGCATTGAACATCTAACCTGCAACCAACAGGGAAAGCAAATGCCATGTGAACACCAGCCATCATTTCATCTTCTGTGGTTGAACAACATTCTCATCATTCTCAAGGTGGCCACCTTGGTTAGCTCTAAACACAGGAGAATTACTAGGGGAATGGAGAGCGGTTGAACTGTTCCAGCCATGTGTGACACTGGGCACTGGGGATCCCCAAGTACACCACTCAGCTTCAGTAGGTTGGGTAAGAATATCACAGTCTATTGAAAAGAGATGGATCCTGATCCTCAGGCAGGCTCCATGCCATCAGTTGCTTCCTCACCGCCCCCTCCTCCATCACCACCCCCTTCCCAGCATCCCTGCAGAGTGGAGATATAAGAGGAAAAAAACAAGACATTTTACAAGCCACTATGCGGTAGGTGTGTAATCATCCAAGCTCTGACTGTGACATTAACTGCCTAATTTTACCAAAATGAAGAAAGCAGTGACTAATGAAGTATACTTGAAGAACAAACAACTTGCAACAAGACGATGACTTAGTTAGTGGTTGTTAACACTGCGAAGGCATAAGACGTCTGTGGACTCAGTTACGCAGGAGCCATCTGCTCTCTGTGGGCTAACATCAACCACCTTTCTAGCTGTGGCTGACATTTGCTTAGTACACTAGCAGAGTCATAGGATTTTAGACATGACCTCACCCAGCTCTCTCAGGTGGGAAAAAGGAAGCCTAGAGTCCCAGGTGACTCAGGTTCACTGTGAGAAGCTGGGTCTCTGGACTGCTGGTTCTTTCGAGGCTTAAAGATCAAAGTGAGCTAACCCTCCCTTAAGTTAGAATAGAGGAAATCTTTTTTTCTCCAGTTGCAGAGAAAGCCATCCACCCAATGGATAGCTTTTTCTCAGTGTTTTTTTTAACATCGTCTCCTAAGCTTTCAACCATTTTGTTCAGCCCACTAGATTCATTTTTAATATTGTATCTGGTAACTTAGCTTGGTTATTTTTTTTCCTGCTGAAATATTTTCTCAAAAGCCTGTATGAGTCATTCTGTTTTGCAAAGCAGAGGCCTGCCTACTGAAGCATTGTCGTATTTCCTAATGGAAATATTCTTCCTTGTTCTGCTGATAAGATTAAAGTACCAGCATTTCATGGTGTTTGACTTCCAGGAACTCTACTACCTGGTGTCATTTGGAAACGGTGGTTTTAACAGAAGGACCTTGATATGTTCTTCCCTGTGTGTGCGCTGTACACATGAGTGTCAGCCTGGCTGGGAAGGGGCTCAGCTGCAAAGACACTCTGGGTTGGGAGGGAAGGGGTAGAAATCTCCAGGCCCTCATGGGTCCTGGATATGTGTGTCCCTGGAGCTCGGTGGGGGGTCCCAAAGCTCTGTGAGGACAGGTATCCTTGCTTTCTGTAACCCAGGGCCTGGCACACAGTGGGTACTTTATAAGGGCTTGATGAGTGGATATCAGTCTCTGTTGTCTGGAAGTGATAAGCCAAAGCTACATGTGTCAGACAGAAATTGGGATCTGGGTGGGAAAGTAGGAGCTGGAGGCTTTGACTCAGATGTTGATGGGTTTAGTGTTTGTGTGTCTTTGTGTGACCTGATTGCAAGGCAGTGACAGAGCTGGCTGAGGGGCCAGGATTACAAAGGGTCCAGGAAGCCAGCAGGCAGCAGAAACAGGGTCCCACCTGGTTGACAGGATTCTGAAATAGGAGAGCCTCTTTCTCCCTTCTTTTAGGGATTGGGCACCAAAACACTGATGATGTAATCATGTTTGAAGGGTCTATATATTTCATCAAATTTTCTGACTCTTACCTGGCTCGTATAGCCAGTCTGGTTAACTGGCCCCAGGTAGATCTGTGAAAGCTTCAGGGAGGGAGCCCATGCAATTGGAGCCAGACTGCCAGGGTCCTGATCCCAGCTCTGCCTTCTCCCAGCTGAGTGTGACCCTGGAAAAGGAAATTCATCTTTTTTCCTCTTTCCCTGTTCTGTAAAATGGGGATAAGAGGGACCTCTACCTTGTGGGGTAGTTGTAAGGATTAGATTATCTGGTACCCAAAAAGAGCTTAGAACAGAGCCAAGCATGTGCTACACGTGGTGGAAATGTTAGTCGTTACTCTGTGTCTTACATCTGAAGGTATTCGCTTGCCCATATCCCAGGGCAACAACCACTGCCCCAGTGTTCATGATTTTCCTTCCATCCACAACAGGTCTTGACCAACAAGAGTCACCTCTGGGTTGAGGAAAATGTTTGGCGGATGGAGATATATCTCTCCCTGGGAGTGCTGGCCCTTGGCACACTGTCCCTGCTGGCTGTCACCTCACTGCCATCCATCGCCAACTCACTCAACTGGAAGGAGTTCAGCTTCATTCAGGTAAAGTCAGTCTACCTGTTAGTGAGCTGCAGCCTGGCCTCGCCTCACCTCTCCTGGGCCAATGCCTTCCCTTTGCAAACTGCCTCTATAGTGGTAATCAGTACAACAGGACTGCTAGGTCAGATGCCAGGGGCTCCTGGGCCCTGGGGGCCCATCTGGGTCTCCCCATAAGGGGGCTGCCTGGAGCAAACTCATCCTCCTGACATATGGGGAAGCCAGCTATAAGTGTGTGAAAAAATTACACAATGTAAGACTGAACCCTAGATTAAACAGTATCAATTTGTACAATTTTTGAGCTTCTCAAGCAAAATCTCATGATGTGTAGTCATTGGACATCTCACTGGTTTAGCTGGGAGTCAGCAAGCCAATGAGTGAGCCTTGCCAACCATGCAACCCTGTTGGTCCCTTTCACCCCTGGCTTTGGACAGGGCACAAGGGAGGTGAACACTGGGATTACCAGTTCATTGGGGATAAAATGCAGCATTTCCCAAATGACACCATTCCTGTGAAAAATCCAGAGGAAAGGAGGTTTGTAGTCAAATGAATTTGAGCAAAGGTTTGTTTCCTGCAAGACAGACACAATGGCACATCGAAGATTCTAATAATGTCTGCAACAACTAACCTTGTTGCAGACATCAGACTTATTTAAGCATTAGCTCTATCTGCACTCCACTGAATACGCTTCGAGAAATGCTGCTGGTGACAAAAGGTTCTTGATGCATGTATTCATTCAACAACTTTATTGAGCACTTACTGCATGCCAGCCATAGTGCCAGGCCTGGGATGTGGCAGAGAACAAGACAGGCATAACCACATTTCAATTGTAAGGACAACCAGGATGGACTTTTTTATATTTATCTGGCACCTGCCATTGTTCTCATACAGAATACCTGGTCGGCTCCCCAATGTTGGTGGATTAACTCAGCCCCTCCCATGGACGGGTGCTGACTAGTCCTGGATTCTGCCCTCACTGTTCTATCAAGGAAGAGAACAGCTGTCATATCCACCCCGATTGTCAACAAAAACCTGTTTCGGTCCTCTTGCTGCAGCGAGGACAGAGTACAGGATTCAAAGAGGGACAAGGACGGTGCAGTGCTCTTATGTAATCCAAATCAATTGTTCCTGATTGGGAACACTTACATACCTTAGAGTGAAACAGAGCTGTGGTGGTGTCGATTTTTTTTAAGCGCGCCTGTTTCTGAATCTCACTGGCTCTGCTCATCCCGGAAGGTCCTTGGATGAGTGCTCAGGGTCAACATATGCCGGCATTAGAGGGAAAAGAAAGAATTTTATTTGTTTTGCCACTAATCCTCATGTGTCGCACACCCAAATCTAGGATTTTCCTGTTCCTGCCTAGCGTATCCCAGGGCGCATAGTTTATCCACAATTAAACAGACTGCAGGTTGCTCATCTCACCAGAAAGTTGCTCCCTTAAGCAGCCACCGATTACAAGCCAGGCTCTGGCAGCCTGGGAAAGCCAGAGGATTTGTTTTGTTAGCCAGGCTGACTGGGACCTCAGCAGCCACACTCTGCTTTACATATTGAAAAGTTGAAAGGCAAATATGAAAGTCATCCTGCCATTGCAAGAGCAGAGGTTTGGCAGGCCACAAGATGGAAGGAAGGCAGGGCTTTTCTCTGTGGAAATCAATTGCCCGAGTTCTGTCCACAAAGACAAGTGCTATGTCTCCCCAAGGAGCGCTAACGGGAGAAGGAGCTGAGTGCCCAGGAGCCTGGTCCCAGCTACGTATCCACGGGCAGATCACCTCTACTCCACAGCCTCTTGTAAAATGGAGTTAGTGCCCTACAAGGATGCTGTGAGCTGCTGTGAGAGGTTATGTGTGAAAGAAAGATAAAAAGCATTTTGCTATTATTCTTAGGGTATGTGGCCACATTTCCACTATCCCTGAGTAAGCTACCAGGCAGCCATTTCTAACTTAGTAGGAGGCAGCAACAGAGAGAGTCCAAGGAACTCCAACCCTGAGCAAGAGAATGGTCCAGGTCACTGTTTGCACACTGCAGTTGATACTCATCGGTAGTCATGAAATCAATTTAGTGGCTAGAATGCTCAACATCGCTAGTCATCAGAGAGATGCAAATTAAAACTGCATTAAGATACCACCTCACACCTGTCAGAATGGCAATCATCAGCAAATCAACAAACAACAAGTGTTGGCGAGGATGCGGGGCAAAGGGAACCCTCATACACTGTTGGTGGGAATGCAGGCTGGTGCAGCCACTGTGGAAAACAGTATGGGGT
>PVIW01006800.1:60791-81873 GCA_004026585.1 Noctilio leporinus | reverse complement strand
ATTGTTTGAAGTCCGGTATTGTGATTCCTCCTACCTTGTTCTTCTTTCTCAAGATTGTGGTGGCTATTTGTGGGCGTTTTTGGCTCCATATAAATTTTTGAAGTATTTTTTCTATTTCTGTGAAGTCTGTCATTGGTATTTTAATTGGGATTGCATTGAATATGTAGATTGCTTTGGGTAGTATGGACATTTTAATGATTTTAATTCTTCTGAATTTGGGAAACTTTTAAATAAACTCCCTTTCTTTTTCCACCAAAAACAGAAGTGACAGCTTCAAGTTTTATTAAAGAACCAAAGACATTAAATTTTTTCCATATTTTTCTAGTGTTAGAAGGTTTGGAAGGATTTCATTCAAATGGGCACCCCAGGATGTAAAATAATACACCGATAATATAATCAGTAGACACTCAATAGCCAGGAAAGTCTTCCTACAGTTGATGGCAGACTTTAAAGGGGCGCTCACTTATTGTGCTGTGACTGTGGTGGATACTTACACAGACAGATTACTCATCCTATTATACATGACCCTGCTGGAGCCAAAATGGAAAGACTCACCAGGATATGCCATAAATTACTGATATTATCAACTCAAATATGGGAATACACAACACTGGGCTGTGAAAAAGGCTGTTAGTGGAACTTGTACAATTGTTACCTAAGTTTACACCATATTGGGATGCTTAATGACTTACTTAACCCTAGCTTTTTAAAAATAAATATTTCTTCCTACTATTCAAGTACTATGTTGTGCTCCTGGAACTAACACAAAATAACATTGAATGTAAGCCCTGGCCTGGTAGCTCAGTTCAGTAGAGTGTGATTCTGATACACCAAGGTTGTGGATTTGACCCCTCTGGTCACGGCTCATGCAAGGATCAACAAAGGAATGCATTAATAAGTGAAACAAAAAAATCAATGTCTGCCTCTCCCTTTAAATTCAATACATATAATCTCAGGTAAGGATTTAAAGATATATTTATTTTTTACTTTTAGAGAAAGGGGAAGGGAAAGAGGCAGAGAGGGAGAGAGAGACATCAGTATATGGTTGCCTTTGACTTGCCTCCAGTTACAGAGCTGGCTGGAGACCTGGCTTGCACCTGGTTATGTGCCCTGGCTGGGAATCGAACCAGTGACCTTTGGGTTTGCAGGCTGGTGCCTTATCCACTATGCCACCAGCCAGGGCTGGAAAATGTTTGTTGTTTTTAAAGTGACATGCACTCACTGTTAAAAAAAAAAAAAAAAAAAAAAAGAAAGGCTATATAGTGAAGTGTAATGAAAATAAAAATTATTTAAAACAATGTCTAACCCTAAGGAAACTGCAGTTACAGTTACAACCAACAAAAGGACATCACCTGCCTCCCCCATGAGCATGGGCACCACAGCTTTCCAGCGCTGTAGCTTCTCAGTGTAAATGTTCCTTCCATATTGTGTGTGAGCAGGCAGGACACCTGCCAGGGGAGGCTCCCTGGGATGAGTAATGCACCTTGGAGTCTTCAGAGGGCCATTGTGGGGTGATAAGAGAGCAATGTTCAGTAACTTGAAGTATGCCCTGCTATATAGGTGGACCTAGAAGAAGTTGCTGATACTCTTATGGCCAAGGCCCCTAGTTCAAGTTCTTCTGGGTGAAGGAAGGGACAGAAGCTTCTCTTGAAGCTTCATCATGCCATAGATGCACAGCTTGGGGTGGCCAGTTCTGAATCTACACAATATACTACACTCTTAGAAAAGATATATATGCACCCCAGCCTCACTATTATGCTACATGTCATTTTTAACATTCCTTCAAAGCCCTTATTTTTATATTATAAACAATAGTTCTGTCCCGAAGTACCTTCTGAGAGTGCTGGACTGCCTTAGCTGTCTGTCACTGTACTTGAAAGTGACCACAGGATTTTAGCACCAAAAATGACAGAAAATACTCTGGAACCCACTAAAGACTTCAACCAAGGGCAAAGGAAACCGATTTTATAGTGTGGATTTTAATATATCAACCTGTTCCTGACTTGCATAAAGGAGGTTGCCCTTGTCAATGAACCATTGGTCTTAATTTCGTAATGAAAGGTGAATTGGGCTGAGTGGCAGTGCTTGACTTTCCCATCCTGGAGATGACTCTGAGCGCCCCCTACTGACAATGTGAAGTTAGACAACTCAGATTGCTCTCCTGAGTCTCAGTTGCTTCTGTTAGCAAATGTGATCTTATTAGTTCTTCCATGTTCAGAAGTCTGAGAAGATGAAAATAAATGACCCAATCCACCCATGGTACTGAGTGCCTTACAGTTAGTAAGCCTCTCTGAAGTGCTTTTTAATTTACTATTAGAATTACTGTTCTTGTTGTCATTGTCATTATCCAATCAGACTTAAAAGCAGACTTTCTCTCAATGGAATCTACACCATTCTACAATGCAAATGAATCCATTAGTTCTTGAAGTGTGATAAACTGGCCTGTAAAGCTACTGAGAAGTAATGTGTTTAATCAAGTTCTGTAGTAACTTTTGATCTCATCTGTGACTGCTTATTTTCCATATTTCCAAATCTTTACATTAAATGCTGAGATTATTATTTATGGTAGTTCATGCCCTTCCCACAAGATAAAAGAATTTGGTTGATTCTCTTTCCCACTATTACCTCAAATTTTATGTTAATATTTTAGTCAGACCATGAAGAACAAAGTGTTTTAAGGTCCAAACATAAATCTTGATGTTCTGCCATGTAAAGGTACTTGATGCTTCTGACCACAAAAAGCATCAATTTCTTCCTTACTCTTTTCCTGAGCCAAAAGCACCTTTCAGAATGTTGGGTAATTTATCCCATTAGAGTCCTTTTCCAAGGTCATGGGGAAGAAATCTCCCTCTCCAGGCATACAAGGGACTCCCTGAGCTCCTTTCAGTAGAGCTCTTTGCCTGAGAAGACCATCTGGTAAGACATTTTGAGTTCTCATGGGTTTTCTATGGTGCAGATAGATGTACTGGCATGCAAAGTATATTCTGGCCTTTGTATATACTGTAATGAAAATTAAAGGAACCACCTTCCCTTACCAAACATAATTTTAAAATATGTCTACAATGATGATCAATGTAATTAAAGAACTTTTTTCCTTTCTTTCTTTCTTTCTTTCTTTCCTTTTAAAGAATTTTTGTAACCTTTTATTTGAGTCAAACTAAGGACAGTATCAGAAAGCAAGAAATGCTCATAGATGACCTTGACAAAAAAAAAAAAAAAAAACAATTCATGGCCATCAGTGTTGGAAGCACAACAGCGTTTTCCACCCAGGTAAACCACTGCAGGAACTATTCTATTCCCACAGATACAGATAAAAATAAGATGGGGAAGGGCAGGGATGAAATGTAATTTCCTCAGTGCTAGGTTTCTGAAGTTCTGAAGTTCAGCAGTGTGAGAGAGGAGACCAGACTTACACATCTTCCCTTATGAATACACATTCTTAGTATAGAAGGTTCTTTATTGGAGGTGAAGATGAAGACTTAGGAGATAAAACAAAACAGCATGAAAAACCAGATGTGTCCTGTACTTTAGAAAATCAGACTGATTTCCAGGAAAACTGCTTCAAGGATACTGCTCTCTGGGTAGCTATTAAAAGGAGGATGAAAAGAAGATTATGAAACACATATATCTTACCAGTTTCTCAATTCTTTATGCTAAATACCTACACTTTCCTTCCCACCATGTAAGGTGACTGGTGCTGATGCTACTCCCCACCAAAGTCCACCATGTATGATGAGTACTGGCTGCAGCCTCAGCTCTTCTTTTTCTCTTTCCACTGAGATCACTTATGACTCTGGCTCTACCCTCAGGCTCCATGGGTCCCATGGCCTCCAGGGTTGTTTCTGTGTCCCCAGACATGATGGAGTTGTTGCTGCAGTTTGGGTGGGCTTGGGTGGGGCTGTTTGTCTCAGATGATACTAAAGGTGAGCATTCCTCAGGGAATGGAGGTAGGTGGTCAGAATTAGTATCTGTGCATACTGTATGCAGAAGATGCCTGGCAGAGAGTGATTCCATAATGGTCAGAATAAACATTATGCTAGCATCACAGGCTCACCAACTAGAGGGATTATTGTTTAGATAAAACCCAGTTTTCTGATAAATCTCATTACTGACGGATTGAATAATGTAGCCTGAAGTAAGGGGTGGCTCAGGACCTTGGAGAGTGCTTGAATCACCATTGATAAAGCATAGCCACCGGCTTGTATTTCCACGACACAGACATTTTTTCATGTCAAAAACACTTTCTAGCCCTGGCTGGTGGCTCAGTGAGTAAGCTCCAGCCTGTGAACCCAAAGGTCCCTGGTTTGATTCCCAGCACATAACCAGGTGGCAAGCCAGGTCTCCAGCCAGGTCCCAGCTGGAGGCAGGTGAAAAGCAACCGTGCGTTGATGTTCCCCTTTCTTCCTCTCTCCCTGCCCTTCTCTCTAAAAGTATAATGAATAAAATCTTTTTAAAAAATATTTCTAAAGTTATGTATTCTAACCCAGAAGCCTCCCCCACTCCCCGAAACGATGTCTTGTTCTTGGTAGCAAGGCACTTTTTCGGAATCTGACTGGAAGACCCCTACATATCACATCCCTGGTATTTGAGCCTGTGCACCTTTTTTGCAATACCACCTGTCAGACTCCAGTTAGCAACAAAGATCAAAACGAAGCGAGATTAATTGTTGCACATAGTGAGGTGCCTTTAGGTGTCTGCATTTGCAAGGAAGGATCGCAGTTCCCGGTGGACTTTCAGCACTACGTTTCAAAGTAAATGTCCCTGCGCAGGACGACTTCAGCTCTGGGCTTTGGGGGCTGCGGCTCCCGCACTAGGGGGCGTTGTCTTGGGAACTGTCCATCACAGCAGCCCCGGGGCGCGTGGGAGGGGCTACACTGCGCAGCCACCCGGAAGTCCTGCTTGTTTTCGCCCTGTGCTCGGGGTCCCAGCTGTCCAGCCCTCGGATGCTCACGTTTCTCTGCCCAGCTGTCGAGCTGTGATCTGTACTGGATGTGGAGGTGTAGGAAGGCCTCAGGGGGACCCAGGAAACGTAGACATGGTGAGTGCGGCCCGGTGCAGATACCGGGAGGAGGGGCTGGTGGGAAGGGGTCTGCAGGGTCGGGTCCAGAGTCTGCGGACCCCTGGGCCCCTGGGGACTCGGCACCGACTTCAGTCCGCTCGGCTTCGCCGTGAGGGGGCTGGACCAACAGTTGTGACTCCGGGAGTCTAGTCTGGCCCTGCTCGCGGCCACTACGTCCTGGGAGCGACTGTGGACGGCTCTGCACCCGCATTTCCGCGTCTCCCCAGTTGGTGCGGTGACCACCAGGAGAGTTTTTGCGGGAAGGTCTTGACTCGGCTTCCGGAGTTTGTGCGTGCATGGAGCTGTGGTCATGTGTGCTTCCCTGCCCCTCTTCCGAGAGAGACCCGTGTTCTCCTGAGTTTTAGTATTTGTGGAGCAGTCTTTCAAGTCCACCCCTGGTCCCCCAGACCTAGCTGCGTGACAGATGCCTGCATTTCCAGTCTCCCGAATTCCCAAACGCCATCTTGCTTCATTCACTGCTTTTGTTCAACTGTTTATTTTTGTGGTGCATCTCAAAATGCTAAAATAAATCAGCTGTGGAAACTTGAAGATCTAATTGGCTTTATTCCCCATTCATGAATCTGGCAGCGTCCTATCTAGTAAATAGAATGTCCAAGGAACTGCACAAAAATGGAAGGCTTTTATAAGCAGCAATTGGTTTTAGGAGGTTATTCGGAAAAGAAGGAAGGACTTTTTGAGGCTAGGTCACCTCTCCTTAGGAGAAGGAACAGCGAGTCTCATTAGGCAGGTTAGTGTTGATCAGGAAATTCCAGGCTGATGAGTTTCAAATTTTATTCCTGGGAGAGGTGGAAACTGCAATTAAATACAGTTATACACCCCTCAACATGGGGAATATGTCCTTTGGCAGTTTTGTTGTTTTGAGTTCAGTTACAGAAATCCCTACAGTGGGTTTGTGGATGTTCAAGGACCATGGAACTCGAAACAGATTCTGCTGAGAGACAGGAACTTCCTTCTTCTGCCTCAGCCCCCACTGGTGTTCACAGTCAGAGGTAACAAAGCTTTATTTTCCTGGGCACTGGAACCATGAGCTGCACAGTCTGGTCTGGGGTTGGGATCGCTCCCCAGGTGTCCTTTTCTACTTTTTTGTAATGTGCGAGTGCACTTTCCTCTGGCCATCAGCTGCCACTGCCACCACACTGCATCTTCTCCACCCAGCTCTGCCCCTCCTGCCTGTCTGGATGGTATTACTTCTTTATATCTTTATTTGTTGGGCTTCCATGCAGTTCAATTTTCTCATAGTTCTAGTTGTTTTTAGTTTTGAGGTAGTTGTATTTCTTCTTATGGTTGTGAAGGGAGATGAAGCATATTTACTTAAGTCTCCTTGGCTGGAAATCTCTCTGATAGGAATTGCATTGAATCTATAGATTGCTTTGGTAGTATGGACATTTTAATGATATTAATTCCTATCCATGGTCACTGTATAGTATACTTTCACTTACAATTTAAATTACAATTTACATTCAATAATAATATACTTTACAAGGTGTTTTCTCTGATATTTCTAGTGTTGCCCAACTCCCACCACCTCCGGCACCTTATGTGTTTTGTGATCCTGTGCCAGTTCAACATAAAAATATAGATTTCAATAAAGGTACTTACAAATGCTAAGTGTTAAGCTGTTCCTCAAAGTGAAGGCCCGGGTTACAGTGATACAATTCTGATGGAAAGACTTTTCTTGTGTGACCTTATGATTTCAGTCTATGTGGCTGTGTGGCCTCAAAATTGGTATGAAGTGGCTACTCTCTGTGGAGCACGCCCAGGCCTTCCTCCACTCCCTGTCCCCAGGCAGCTTGTCCTTGCCTCTCTTTCTCCCAAGCTCCAAGGGCTCTCTTCTTTTGCTTCTGTAACTTGTTTCCTGAGCCCAGTTCTTCTGTGGCTCACTTATTCTGCCTCTGTGACTTTCTAAATAAAGTTTTACTTATAGTTTCACCAATACACACACACACACATACACACACACACACACACACACACACACACACACATACAACATCTGGTATGAAATAACCCTAAGGCTCACAAGTACAGGAATTTTGCAGAGTGCCAAATTGCCCACCTTCCTCAAGCCTGAGATCTAACACTGATAATTTCCTAGCTCCATAAAATAAGACAGACAAAAGAAGTTCCAACTGAGTCAGTAATAAATATTATATAAACAAATTACATTCACACTCCCTCACAACAATTTGTCATTTGGCCAAGTGGATCTAACTTGGACTGGAGTAATTCAGGACATTATGGCCAGCTGCATTTTGTTACAAGCTGAATTTCATAGATCTCCTGGCCTCTCATGTTTGGCGATAAGAATAGAAGAAAAAGCTTCCAGGTCTCTATGTTAGCCATATTCATTCAAACTTCATGCAGTATGACAGTGTGCTTAACGTAGTGCTGTATCATATGCTGGTGTTAAAGGAAATGAGAGTTTCCTCACAAGGAACTGATATGCTTAAAATATAATGGGTTTTTTAAACTTACATTTTATTTTTGATTACAGAAAGGGGAAGGGAGGCAGAAGGAGAGGGAGAAATACAATGATGTGAGAGAGAAACATCAACTGGCTGCCTTCTGTAGGCGCCCCAACTGAGGACTAAACCTGCAACCCAGGCTGTGCCCTGACCAGGAATCAAACTGGTGACCTTTCAGTGTTGGGACAATGCCCAACCAACTGAGCCACACAAACCAAGGCTGGAAATACATTTTTATTTGTAGAGAATTTCTTTCAAAGTGCTCTGTACCCTGACATTAGAGAGCAGTGAAAACTTGAAGCCATCCCAATAAAAATGTAACAATAAATTCCATGCATTCAGGAGGAAGTGAGTGTGGCTAACAAGTCTGGGAACTAAGTCATATGTGTCATATGTGAACTTCGTATGAATTATGTATAGATCCCCTGTACTGTCTGTCTCCCTCTCACCCTCCTCTATACACATGTGGAATGTTCTAGGACTTCTTGGCCTTAGAGGATATTAATGTGAAGTTCACCATGGAAGAGTGGGCTTTCCTGAATCCAACCCAGAAGAAACTCTACAGAGATGTGATGCAGGAAACCTTCAGGAACCTGGAATCAATAGGTAGTGATGACAACTTCTTACTTATTTATTCAATTAGAAAATTAGTTTTGCTTGCTCATCAATGCTGTTTCAAGCAGTGGAATGTGGAAAGGAAACACGTAGATAACTAAACTAGGTATGATCAAGCTCTTTGTGGACCTAAAGTCTAAGCACTTCCCAAATTCTTTAATTTATAATGTTATTTTTTAGCTTGTATTTTAGAAGAAAAATGGAAAGACTATGACAGTGAAGATCAATATGAAAAACATAGGACAAATCTTAGGTGAGTTACCCTGACATGAGAAAGCAATGTTGCATGAGAAAATCTTAACATGTCATCAAATTTTTTAAATAGGCAAACAAATCATATGAGACCACTTTCAAACATATTGATTCTTAGAATAGTTTCATTAAAATATTTTTCTCAAATGTGACTCAGATGTTTAGTGTATAACAAATAAATAAGTATACTTGGAAACAGTATACAGAAACACCATTAGAGAATATTACTGTTTTCATAATTTCTATGGTCATACCCAATTTTAGACCTATTAGTATATCCACTTCAAACAGTAAATATGTGCAGACACCCTACACTTTCCTTGAAAATTGTAAAAATGTTATTGTCATACTATTAATAAATATGAAATCATTAATTAAAAGGTACTAATAATATGCTTCTATTTTTACAGCAATCATATTGTAGAGAGACTTTATAAAAGAAAAGAAGGTGGTCAACATAGAGAAACCTTCAGCCAAATTCTAAACTCCAATGAAAAGAAGAAAAGTGCTACTGAAGTAAAACCACCAAAGTCCAGGCTGTGTAGACAAGTCTTCATGCATCACTTATCCTCTAACAGGCACATAAGTTTGCTCACTGGACCCAAACTATACCAGTGTCAGGAATATGTAGAAAAGCCTTATAAATGTAAGGAATGTGGGAAAGCTTTCAAGCATCGGCGATATATTCGAGTACATGAAAAGAAACACTGTGCAGAAAAGCCCTATGAATGTATAAAATGTGGTAAAGCCTACAGGTATTCAAGTAACTTATGCAGACACACAGGAACTCATACTCAACAGACACCCTATGAGTGTAAGAAGTGTGGCAAAGCCTGGAGTTCTCTCACCATATTTAAAAGACACATGATCAAACATGCTAGAGAAGGACATTTTAAATGTAAGGAGTGTGGGCGAGATTTCACCTGTTCAAGAAAATTTCAAAGTCATGAAATGACACACAGAGGAGAAAAGCCCTATGATTGCAAGGAATGTGGTAAGGCCTTCAGTTTACTTACATATCTTAGAAAACATCAAAGAACTCATGACGGAAAGAAGCCCCATGAATGTAAGGAATGTGGTAAAGCTTTCCGTTATCCCACTTTTCTTAGAAAGCATGAAAGAACTCATACTGGTGAGAAACCCTATGAATGTAAGCAATGTGGGAAAGCCTTTAGTCGTCCTAGCTACTTTCAAATGCATGAAAAAACTCATAGTGGGAAGAAACCGTATCAATGTAAACAATGTGGAAAAGCTTTCAGTTGTCCCAGGTACTGCCAGATACACGAAAGAATACACAGTGGACAAAAGCCCTACCAATGTATAAAATGTGGTAAAGCGTTTGGTTACCCAAGTAGTTACCGTAAACATGTGAAAATACATTGTAGAGACAAACCCTGTTAATGTAAAGAGTGTGGGAGAGCCTGCATTTGTTTCTCAGCTCTGCAATCACATATGATAATGCAGATTGGAGATGGACCCTGTAAATGGAAGGACTGTTGGAAAGCATTTATTTCTTCCAGTTTAGCATTTATTCCTTCCTATCATCCCAGTTCTTTACAAAATCATGAAAGAACTCATACCTAAGAGAAAGTCAATGAATATAAGGAATTGGGGAGAGATTTTCATAGACCTATAAGGATGCACACTGGAGAGACATCCTATAAATAGAAAGAATATAGAAAAAGCCTTCGGCTGTCCCACTTCCTTGGAAAGGCATAAGCTCATGTAGGGAGAATTCTATTGAATGTAAACAACATACAAAAACCTTCATTTTGCCTCACATCTCCATAACCCCATGTGAGAATGTACACTGGATAGATTAGGTATAAACTGAAAGTAAAGACTTAAGATTTTTAAATTTTCAAAAAAGATTTTATTCATTATTTTTAGAGAGTGGGGAAGAGAGGGAGGGAGGGAAGAAGAAAGGGAGAGAAACGTCAATGTATGATGGCCTTTCACCTGCCTCTAGCTGGGGACCTGGCTGGAGACCTGATTTGCAATCTGGGTATGTGCCCTGACTGGGAATCGAACCAGTGACCCCTGGGTTCACAGGCTGGTGCCCAATCCCCTGAGCCACACCTGCCAGGGCCTTGAAAATAAAGACTAAGTTTTAATAAATACTCTCAGAGTAGCTTGAAAACTACGCTGGAGTGCAGCTTACTGTAACTACTACTTGTAAGCTGGGTGCAGATTAATTCATAGGCTCCCCAAATTTCACAGGAGAGAAATACTGTAAATGTTACACATACATGGTTAGTATCACTGACTCATTCATACAATGATTCTCTGTAGTATGGAGTTCTACTTACTTTTACAAGTAAACATGAGGTAATATAAGTCTGTAGGTCTCTGTAAGAAAGTTTCTAAGCTTAGGTATTTTTTTCCTTTCAGTAACTTAATAAACATTTTGTGTTCTATATGAAGTTGGTTTAGGTCCTTGGGTGAATTGAAGTGTTTACTAATATACAAGTAGTTTTCAATTTTATGCAAATTTGTAATTGTTCTGTAAATGAACATTAAAAAATGATCCTTCGGTGTTTGTTCATTTCTTCCACCTAGCTTCCTGTAGCAAGTATTAAATGATATGCCATATATATATATGTATATATATATATACATATATATATATATAAATTTTTTTAAACAGAAAGGTGCCTTTTTAAAAAAGATTTTATTTTTAGAGAGAAGGGGAGGGAGAGAAGGAGAGAGACATCAGTATATGGTTGCCTTTCACCTGCCTCCAGCTACGGACTTAGTTAGAGACCTGGCTTGCAACCTGGGTATGTTCCCTGGCTAGGGAATCAAACAGCAACCTTTGGGTTTGCAGGCCAGTGCCTTATCCACTGTGCCACCAGCCAGGGCTAGAAAAGTGCCTTTTGATTGACCCAACAGCCTAATTCAATTTCTTGTCAATAAATGTTTTAAAATTTTTCAATTATAGTTGACTTTAGTATTATTCAGTATTTGCCACATATTTGTAACTGTACAAAGTTCATTAGAGAGTATAGTTCCATGTGAATTATTTTCATCTACCACCCATCAATTTTTGTCATTGCTTTTGGCTGGGTCGTGAGCTATGAAGTCTTCATTAAGAAGAGAATACCTGTGATTAGGACATTAAAATCTAGACCGGGTAATGTGAACTACATTTTCTACAATCTATTATTGCCTTCACGATTCCATGTTAGAAATCAGCAAGGCCTAACCTACCTGAAACTTGAATGCAGAAGTGAAATAGGATTAGACTGGCTTTGAAGCCACTTGAATAAAAAGAGACAGACAGGAATGTGGAGCTTTGTACATTTGCCTATAGCTGTTTTCCTTGATCTTAGCCCTACCAGAGAAGAATATCTTCTAACCCACCACTGACTTGCCTGACTTCCATTGATCTTGGGTATAAGCTTTACAGTTGTTCAGAATTCAACATTAAAGGTCCAACATAGGTTGCATTTTCCTGCAAGCCCTTTTGAGTCCACCAGGGAACAAATGTTGATTCTCATGGCTGAGACTTTTCTGAAGGGTATGCCACTGTTTTCTAGATTGTACTTGTATTAGGTGTACTTGGACAAGTAATCATCTTGTTCTGTTAATACCACTGCTGACTATGTGATTCTGATCCCACTATGACACCTACAATGGTGCAGTGCAGAAAGGCTAGAAAACAGTTTGTTCTACCACTCTGTGCAGTGACTTCTCTGAGCCAGTCCTTCCATGTGAGAATCAGTTTTTTCTTCATTTCAGGCAGATTCTGAATGTTTTCAGTTACTCATAGCTTAGCATTATATCTCAATGATTTCAGTTGTGTTTAGTTGTGCGTTATCAAAATTATGTGCATTTTCCTCTAATAAGTGTTTTTATTCTTCTTAAAGAAATACTAGCTGTTCCCCAAGCACCTTTATGCTAAGAACGATTATTGTTTTTTTTATTTCCTAAGGATATATTTAAATATCACATTGTAATTATTTTTGGATCAATTTGAAATTTTTTCCATTTAATCATTATACATTCTGAGTCACAGTTATCATGTGTGTACAAATACAGATGTTTTCCTCCAATTTTATTTTTCTTACACTTAACACTTTTGACATGAGACTACTTTATTTTTCATGTTAAAAATTTCAATCATGTTTTTTAATTTTAGTCCTCTCCAGCTAAAGTCTAACAAAATCATATCTGTAGTAAAACAGAGATTAATGAAATGAATGTGAGCAATAAGAATGACTACAAACCATAAATGACTGAGTTTAACAGTAACAGCACACTTGAAAGGGTTTCTTGGGCTTGTGATAATTTGATTGCTACTCAAGGAAGCAACACATTGGTCTGCATTGGATTCTGTGATGAAATGAGCTTAATTCTTTCTTGGGTAATGATAATCATTTTGATTTAGAAGGCAGAAAGAATGAAAATGACCATGCTAAACATAAACTGAAAGAAACACAAATCATATTAGTATGAGAAGGGAAACTTAATTTATTTGTGGAAACCTGTTCTCTTATCACTTACATAGACTTGAATACCTGTGCTTTAGTCTTGATTCATCTTGATCATGGAGTACCTTTGTCTGATGATGGGCACGTGTGACTTTCTTTTTTTTTTTTTTCTTCCTTCCTTCCTTTTCTTTCTTTTCTTTCTTTTTGCAGCAAGGTATTTCTCAGCCTTGCAGGGGGTGCAAGGCCAAGAACCAGCTGTCTAGAATAGCTTTTGCCTTTCTGAAATATTTCCTGTAGTGTATGGGACACATTTCCAAGGAATATATGTATTTCTAATCACACCTTCCTTAACATGATATATGACTTATTTTATCCTTTTTGAGTCAACTGAGGTTTTATAAATTTAGGAATATCATCAACACAAATTAGCATGGAAAAAGTTAGGATCCCTCTACCAATAAAGTCATTCTTGCTGAGAGAGTATATATTTTTTACTTTTCTAAAATGGATTGACTTGAGAGAGAAACATCGAAATGTTGTTTTACTTATTAATCCATTGTGGGGGACCCTGACCCACAGTAAAATCCCCCAGTGCTGCGGATGAAACAAAAACTGTTCCAAACAGCTCCGTGTAAGGGGAAGAAGATCTGACCAGTGGCTCAAGGCTAAAGGCCCAGTTCTTTGTTCCCAAAGGTCTTTTATTGAAAGGGATAAACTTGAAGGCACCTAGCTTGTCAATCAACGCTGATCTATGCTAATTACAGGGAAACTGGTTCAGGGAATGAAAGGGCAGGGAGATACCACTCAGGTCAGGATGTGTCTTCAAATTTTAAAAACTTCTCAGTTGATACAACAAAGGATTAAGCCAGGTGAGAGAACAGACAGGGCGTCATAGTAACTAGAGTATTTTCCCATGACCTAGTCCCCCACCCTCAGGGCCACTGGTTTTAATGTGGAAACTTGTATATATCCAGCATTCTTGGTTTTCCGGTTGGGACTACAGGTTTAGCCTGGCCTACACGGGACTCCAAGCTTCCATGTTTTTCCCAGGTAGGCCCCAACAGCTTGGTAAAAGCATTGGGCTAATCTCTGCATTTTTCCTGACCTGTTTCTCTTTGTCTTAAGAAAGTTTCTTTAGATAATTTCCAGCAAACCTCACTTACCCATTCTACTTCTTTGTTCTCAGAAACCAATAGACATATTAGTTGCAATAGGTCAGAATAGCCAGGATCATATGTTCTAACAGTTAAATCAAATTCCTTTGTGTATCCAACAGAGCCTTAGAGAAGGAGATCAGGAACATCTTTAGTTGGATTCCTTAATTCTGTTCCAATTCAAGGAAAGTAAATTATTGCCCATTTCCCTTCTCCTGAGACTGGCTTTTTTCTAAAGGGAGATGCCAAACTATCTGGTTTTCCTAGTCTATCAGGTCTGGCTTTCTATTCTTCATTTCCCCTAAATGCCTAGGGAAGAGAAAAGGAGGGGTGGAAGGGCTGGAGAGGAGAGGGGAGGAGAAAGGGAAGACAAGTCCAGACAAAGGAGATCAGAAGGTATAGGATCTAGCGGAGGAGTTTGAGAAAGGGGGGGAAAGTGGGTGTTGTTGCTGAGCAGTTTTAGAAGCCTTCTATAGTTCAGTTTCTAAATTTTATATTAACTTCCTGGAGAATAAGCTATTAATCTGTGCTTCTTCTAGAGGCCTCTATTACCCCCAATCAAGGACAGTCTCCCATTCATTCTGTTTAATATTAGATCCTGCTTTTGCCGCACATTCCTAAAATTCTGCAGGGACTATGGAGTCACAGTCCATATGGGCTGGGAAAGGTTGTCACCCTACAGTTGAGCCAAGCATCCTCCTGTGTGGACTGTCACAGTCTAGAAAGGGCTGCACTGGGTGTCCAGTTGGGGTCTCTGTAGAGGCCAGTGGGTGGAGCAACACCCCTAAAGGGCCTATAGGGCTCCACTGACTACAGTCTCACCAGGGTTCACCACTCACCTGCCCTTCACAGTCTTTGGTGGCACTGGGACCTGCACCAATCTTGGAAGTCCCAGGAAGGACTCAGAAAGGTCCAGGAAACTAAGAAATGCTGACTGTGCAGGGCTAGGTGTGAAGACAGGACTAGAAGCTGCTTGAAACAACTGTGACAGACCTGGCCTACCCGGGGCCAACCCACATTTATCCCTGAGCCTCTCTGGGCAGCTCTGCGTCTCCCCAAATGGTGTGGTGACTGAGGGTCATCAGGGATCAGTCATGACTCAGTCTCTAAGGTGGCTAGAGCATGGGAGGACCTGTGATCTATAGGGTCCCAGTCTTTAATTTCTCCCAAAGGGCAGCTGTTTGACTCCTGAGTTTTCCAAATGTTGGAGGAGCATGGTCTCAAATCCATGACCTTGCCTACACAGACTAGCTCTTCCTGGGTTTGGCAACAAGTTCCTACACTTCCAGATCCCTCCCCTCATTTCCTAAGCCAACTTCCCCTCTTTGATTCACAGCATCATCAATAATTTGTCCATGGGATACATTTCAAACAGACCCAATAGTCTATTTGGTTTATTTTTTCCCCAAGAGCCTTGAAATGGCTAAATATAAAATAAAGATGTATAGTCATCTGTGGATCTCTTAGGTGAGAGGAAAGCCAACAATAACCACTTGGAATATGTTTTATGAAATCTCCATTCCTCTCCCCAGGGCTCCCTGGGCACAGGCATCCGCTAGGAAGTCCTTTGAGTGGAGGTTCCTATTCTGGAAACTCTCCTGGGTGTTTTGTCCTGTTAGCACTACCTCTCCCTGGGTTCCTCACCTTCAAAACAGTCTCCGTTTTCCAAAAGGAGTAAAATGTATTTATTTTTATTTTTCACTTTTTTGAATTTATTGGGATGATGTTGGTTAATAATGTCATATAGGTTTCAGGTGTACAGTTCTACCCTTACCCTCTTCTACCTCTCCCCGACCCCCTTTTTGTTTGGTAATCACCATACTCTTGTCTGTGTCTACGAGTTGGGGTGTGTGTGTGTGTGTGTGTGTGTGTGTGTGAGAGAGAGAGAGAGAGAGAGAGAGAGAGAGAGAGAATGCACACACTTAATTCCTCCCTTTTTTTACCCAGCCCACAAACACCCTCCCCCTCTGACAGCTGTCAGTCTGTTCTCTTTATGACTATTTTTTCAATAGGAATAAAGTACACATTCTGCTATTGAGATTTGGTTAAGTCTGTTTTATACAATTCCTATGTCAGCAGTCTTTTACTGCAGTTGGTTTTCACCTCTGTAGGGACATGGAACACCTACCTTTACCTGGTTACTCTTCAGGAAACCTCAACACCATTACCACTGAACATAGTTTATTTATGCAGACAGGATCGGAACTGTGTTTCCCTTGCTTTGGGATAACAAGTATGACATAACATTAATGGCATTCTCTTTGTGGACAGGATAATGCTGGACTCATAAATTGATTTTGGAAGCCATTCCATCTCTTGAATTTTTTACAATAGTTTGAGGAGGATAGGTGTTAATTCTTTTTTGAAATTTGGTAAAATTTACATGTAAAGCCTTTCAGTCCAGGACTTTTGTTTGTTGGGAGTTTTTGATTACTGATTCATTTTTGTTAGTAGTTATATGTTTATTCAGATTTTCTGCTGCTTCCTCAGCCAAGGAAAATTGAAGGAATTTACTCTTCCAGATTTTTCAATTTCTTAGCATATAATTATTTATAGTATTTTCTTATAATCCTTTTAATTTCTGTGGTCCTCCTTTCTTCCATAGATTTTTAAATTTATTTTTAGAGAAAGGGGAAGGGAGGGAGAGAAACATCAATGTGAGAGAGAAACTTTGATAGGCTTTCTCTTTTATGGGCCCTGACCTGGGACCAAACCTACAACCCAGGCATATTCCCTAACTAGGAATTGAACCAGTGACCCTTCACTTTGTGAGACAACATCCACTTCACGTTACATAAATGTTTAGCCACTATGCTGTACACCTGAAATTAGTCTAATTTATATTAATTTCAGGTATACAGCATATAACACAACGTATAAACTTTCATTAATATTTTTAATTTTCAAATGCTTTATTGCTAAAAATGGCAATCATCGTCTGAGCCTATAGTGAATCACTCTTTCTGCTAGTGGAGGGCCTGGCCTCATGTTGATAAAAATGGCATTTCTGTGAAGTGAAATACAAGAAAATGAGGTATGCCTGTACTTTTAATGGTCTGGAGGACAAGCATGATGCAGCCACTTGGACTTTTCATTTCTGATGATAGGGATGGAAGGAAATGCTTCCAGTTCTTCCCCATGTGTTTATTCACTGAAACCTCAAACAGATGTGACCCTCTGCCTAAGGGAGTGCTGGAAATGCTGGTTAAAAGGAAGGAAATGAATGCTTTTTTCCTCACAATGAACTGATGATTTTAAAGGAATATTTCTCTCATTTGTATAGCATTTCTGTTCTTTCCCAACACATTCTGCACCCTGCCATTGGAGAGAAATAGTATATAATATGGTCACTGAAAAAGTATATAAATGATTCCATGTCCTTATGATATATTTAACTTATAAGGAACTATGTATGCTTCTGATGATCAGTTATATAATAATGTTTGGAGGTGACAGTCATAAGTAACATTCCTATAAATGGAGTATAGACATCCAGTGATGTTTCATGCTTCCTACTAGAAACATATGTATCCCTTGTTTCTTGTCTCCCACATGGCAGCTTCAATGAGACAGGGGTATTTGTTCTCTTTCATTCAGTCCAGCACCTACCAGAAGACCTATTACACAGGAGGAGATTGACACTATGGAATAACTAACCTGCAGACACACAGAAACTCATCCCAGGCCTACATGCACTTGCTCTTAACAGTGAACTGTTCTCAGCCCCGTCGTTACGCAGGAGGATCCTATCTTCCGGTCCACAAACCCATCTCTCAAGTGTCCATCTACTCATCCTGATGACAAAGTGCCTTCAAATCTCCTGAGCTTGCACATGACAATAAGGTCATCAAAGAAACACCACTCGAGAGCATGAAGAAGCGAACATCAGGGCTGGGTGGCAGGGGTTATCCTGTCCCAAATCCTCACTGCTGCAGCCACTTTCAGAAATGCATCCCCAGCCACCAGGTGAGCTCCTCACTTTGCTTTCCTGTTCGAAGCTCAGGGAGGACAACAAGGTTTGCGCTTCCTCACTTGGCTGCAGCCTCCGTCACCACCCTGAGGTCTCACCTGTATGCAAATCTCCCTGGGTCAGCGCCACGGGCCAGCCCTGTCCGAGCCCTTGATCTCTGGCTCCTGTTGAAAGTCCTTTGATGGGGCTGTGGAGCAGCCTCTGGACCTTGGACTGCAGAGAGATAACCGTGGGGGCGCAAGGAAACCCTGGGGCGGTGGCGAAAGCATGGAAGAAGGTCTGGCTTATTTCCGACTCTCCTCTTCAAGCAACGTTGTTCAAGGCCTCGAACGACGTTCCTTGAAGAGGTGGTGAGAGGGGCGGGGCGCTGCCTCCTGCGCCTGCGCAGTTCCGGGAAGGCGGAAATCCCTGGCAATTCCCTCCTCCTTAACGTGGTACCGCGCTGCATTCTGGGAGCCATGTGAAGCAGGGGTGCATCCCCTAAGTCCGCTCCGGGCGGAAGATGTGCTTTCCTACAGCCATGGGGCTGAACTTCCTCAAGAGTTAGTCCAGGTCGAGGAAAGTACGCCCCAGCCTTGGTGGGCAGGCTCCACACTTGGAAGGCGGCTCTGTGGTGAGGACGGGTCAGCGCAAGCGCCACTGAAACCACAACAGGTGGGATTGACTTGGGGGGAATGCGTGGGTGGGGAGGGGGACAGAGGGGAGCAAAAAGGGGATGGATGTAATAGAACAACAATAAAATTTAAGTAAAAAAAGAAGAAGAAGAAGAAGAAGAAAGTGCCACGGAGCACCAAGAGGGCACTTTAGGGACAGTTGAGGGGCTCCTACAGCTGGGAAAAGGTAAGGCTTCTCCTTTTGACATTATTGGTGTGTTTGAGGATATTGTGAAATATTGGTGGGTTTGAGAATATTGTGCTTCTTGGTGCAAAGCTGATGTTTATGTGATTATTGTGTTCGGGGGCCCTGTTCCTCAAGACCCGGGTTCTAGACTGTCGGTGCTTCACCTCAGTCACCTAAGTTGCAACAAAAACCTTCCGGACTGGGGCAGGTGTTGCATTTAAACATGTTTCCCACAGAGAAGGCAGAGTCGGCTTGGGATGGGAAACTTAAGAGCTGGAAATGGCCTCCAGACCTGCCCTGGGAAGACCCGCTGCCGAGGCCCAAGGGTCGGGTAGGACAAGCCCAGGCTGCCCTCACTCTGGAGACCTGGGAGATGCACCGCTGTTTCCCACCAGAGCATTTCCGGTGTATGACTCAAGCAAGAGACCTGGCGTCATCCCAAAGGCGGGCGCCAGGAGCCCCATCACTGTCGCACCAGTTGTGTGAATGAGGGCTGGTGTTTCCCTGGAGGGTGATTCGTAAAATCAATTCAACAAAATCCTCCTGTGACTTCTGACCCCACAGGGGTCAAGGGAAGTGTTGTACATGTAGCAATCTAAGTTTAGGACAGTTTTAACATTCTCCCAGCACGGGAAAACAGATTGGTTACTTTATATTGTTTTTAGTGTTTACACATCTTGTTACAAGAGTAGGTGTGAGTTTTCACAAATGCACAGTTATACCACCATCAGGTTAAAAAACACACCCTGGCTGGTGGCACAATGGATGAGGTGCCGCCTGCCAACCCAAAGGTTGCTGGTTCGATTCCCAGCCAGGGCACATAACCAGGTTGCAAGCCAGGTCCGTAGCTGGAGGCAGGTGAAGGGCAACCATACATTATGTCTCTCTCCCTCTTGGTCTCTCTCCCTTCCCCTCTCTCTAAAAATAATAAATAAAAAAGAAAAAGCAAGGCAAGGGAAAAAAATCAGCCAAGTAGGTTTTTAAATTTAAAAAACAAAACACTCCATCAACCCAAAGGAACTTGTGGTGCGTCTTTATACTGAACCCACTTAAAAAAATTTTTTTAAAGGCAATTACAATTTTTTTAAAAGATTTTATTTATTATTTTTCAGAGAGAGGGGAAGGGAGAGAGGCAGAGAGGGAGAGAAACATCAATGTATTGTGGCCTTTCACCTGCCTCCAGCCATGGATCTGGCTGCAGACCTGGCTTGCAACCTGGTCATGTTGCCCTGACTGGGAATCAAACCAGCAACCTTCGGGTTCCCAGGCCGGCACCTTATCCACTGTGCCACCAGCCAGGGCTAATTTTTTTAGTTTTTAATGTTGTTGTATTACATCCATCTGAGCCCACTTTAAAACACAGAACTGTATAAAGTTCCTATACCTTTACCATAATGTCACATAAGTGAATCACTATGTTGTCTTCTAAGTCCTGAGTAGAGACTGATACCACATTTGTAAAGGTATGTAATTATACAAGCCAAGCATTGTTCTGAGTTGAAAATTTTTGACAGTGCACAATAGAGGAGCACACATTACAACTGAAATGGAGAGATCCACTATTGGAGTTATGTAAGTTTGGGTAGGATTTGTACTTAACTTTCTTTATTTGCATTATGGTAGGAATGATGGGGGCAGTTGATCATGTGAGATACCTATTATTATAAAATCACACAATCTCTACACTGCTTAGAAAACACAAATTAGCACTAAAAAAAGTGGCGGGCAAGTCTGGATTTCCTTTGCTGTGTAATTAAATAGAAGTTATCACCTTTTATCCCATGTTTCATAATATCTCCTGGAAGCATAAACATAAGAACGATCCCTGAAAATACAAAAATGAGAATGAAAGATTTTCAGTCTTCCATTGAAAAAAAACCAAAAAGCTTTCTGCTACTCATCTTATAAAAAGGCAAGACTTTGCAACAACATGGATGGAACTGGAGAGTATTATGCTTAGTGAAATAAGCCAGTCAGTGAAGGACAAATATCATATGATCTCACCTCTTACGGGACAATAATGAACAAAACTAACAACAACCAAAACAGAACCAAGTATATGAATACAAGGAATCCTTCAGTGGTCAGGGGAACGGGGTAGGGGGGAGGGAGAGGTAGAGGCAAAGATGGGGAGCAGCTTAGACAAGAACCTAGTATAAAGGAACCATGGACATGGACAACAGGTGGGATTGACTTTGGGGGGAATGGGTGGGTGGGTGGGGGGACAGAGGGGAGCAAAAAGGGGATGGATGTAATACAACAACAATAAAATT